>JAOEHI010036298.1:1993-21843 GCA_025447815.1 Percopsis transmontana | reverse complement strand
GTGGAGATATGTATCCTATTTCCAACTGTCCCATACACGAGCTGGGGTTTTGTATCCATTCTTTGTTTGTATTTACTGGTATTTAGTGTTCTAGTTTGCATTGACAACATTACTTCCCAGCCCTTCTCATCCCTGGTGTGAAAATCAGTTGTCCATCAAGGGTATAGGGGTGACTGAATAATAGAACAATGGACTAATCTTATTCCAGCCCTAGCAGGGGTTCATATACACTTCCGCTCCTCACCCTAACCCATGCAGAAAAGGTTCTGTGTTCAATCTCCGACACGGGTCTACTTGTACGTACTTGTAAGTACTGACCAACTGACCACCAATGAGAGGAATTTCCTCAGAGAGCTATGTAATAAAATGTAATGATTATACTCAAATTCACCATTTGCCATTTATATAGTTACAGTCCTGCATCCTCTGTTTGTCTGTGAGCCATTGGGACAGTGTCCACATTAAGATATGAATGTTAATATTCGTGATGATGCCATGCTGCTCCCGCCCAGCTCTGGCAGAGAGTGTGATCACATGGTACCCACGCTGGGCTGTGAGCTGGCAGACAGGGCATAGCCGGCCCGGTGGTCCGGCCTTGTTTACCCTGTCAGTTGCGTGCGCAGGCTTGTTTAAACAAAGCTGGTGCCTACATAAGCTTCCCCTCTGCCTGCGCACGTCATCAGACCAGCCCATGAGCACCCTCGACTGTTGTGTGTGCATGGTTGTGTGTGTGTGTGTGTGTGTGTGCGTGCGTCTGTAAGGGAATGAGTATGTGAGAGAGATGTTGCATCAGACCGCAGCATCCTTGTTGTGTGTATGTGTGTCTTTGTGTGTGTGTGGACTTGTGTGGAAGATTGTCTGAATTTTATTTTGACTAAAAACATCCACCCTAGTCAATTCAAGTGCTGAAACTGTTTGGCAGTTTAAATGTATTTACATTATCCGTTAAAAAAAACAGCACACCATTATCTGTTCAGGTTCAAACGTTTTTTACGGTCTTCTGAGGAATGTTAAGAACTGCTCTCATGGCTCTTTATGGCTCTTTATGGTGCAGGGCTGTCAGTACAGCCCCACATCCATATCAGACAGTTTACTGCCTCATCAGTAACTGCCACTAGGGCCACAAGCTCGTCCACCTTGTCATTAATCACTGCACTGTCTTTGATCGTGAGTCGGTCTGTTAGTGTCGGCCTTGGGTGGATGGCCCTGACAACAGGCCCCGGCCTGGCCCGGTCTGTGGGGACATGGTGCACAAAGGGTGGCTATCTCAGATGTCCTCCTCTCCCCCGACTTGGTCTCCATTCCCCCTGCCTCTCCAGCTCATGAAAGCTAACAGAGGGCAGGTCAGATTGATCCCCGTCACTGACATGAATTCTTGATCAATGACTGGTGCCTCTGAAGGGCCTTTTCCAACACCCTCCCTTTTCCCCCTTTTCCCCTCAGTCTAAAGCTCAGGCAACTCCAAATGTCAATGATGTTAGTTTTGCCATTGTACACGGCTGGCTGCATCTGAATGGGTGGCTTGTCCCTAGGCCAGCCCCCTACAATGGCCCCCTTTCCCACTCTGACTTGTTCTCAGTGCCTTCCCCTCCGTAAAGAGAGGGCTCTCTCTCTCTCCTGCCCGCTTAGCTTGTTGGCTCGGCCGAGGAGCAAGGAGCCAAGGACTCTAACTCTAACTGTTAGAGTCCAACAGCAACGGAGAGAGAGGGGGAGAGAGAGAAATTGAGGGGACGCCAGAGGGAGGGAGAGGCAAAAGAGGGAGGGCGGACCGTGACCGTGCAGTAAAGTGGTTTTCTACGCAGGATTGTTTCAGCGCACTCTGCCAATAATTACCAGTACAGAGGAACGACAGTTAAGGATTTCACACGTCAGCTAAGCTTGTTAGTGTGCTTAATCGGACAGAGTGTGTTAGCTAGCTAGCGCCGAACGTCTCAGGGCCGAGGGAATGTGTGCTAGCTGCCTAATGAAGAATGACAAGAGGAGATGGGGTAGAGGGGAAGACGGGGGAGGGAAAGTAGTATGCCTATGGCGAATTCAGGGATCTGGACGGGCTGAAATTCTTCGGCTAGAGAGAACACAGACACACAGCTAGAGGTTGACGCAGGCCCCTGAGGAGAGACAGGGGTAGGGAAGCAGGCTGGGCCCCAGACCTGCTTCCCCGATGGGATCAGAGGAGACCCCCATCCTGGGTGCCCGTCACCGGCATGTCTTGCCCCGTCAGCCTCTGAAAGAATTATTATCATTAACCACTTGTCTGCATTTCCCACGAGGATGGGGTTTATTTTACCACTTTGTAAGAGAAACAATTTCAATGAAATATTTTCCTTCACAGCTGCTGGCTGGCCTGCTGCCAGAATTTGGGAAGGACTAGAAAAAAAACAGTAATTAAAAAAAAAACTTCCTCCTACTCTTTCTCATTGAAGCTTTTTATAGACGCTGAACATCTGGAGATAGAAAAAAATCGGAGAAAAGGAAGGGTGGATACAGGAAATCAATCACTGCCTTGAAATTAAAGGATGATATCATATTCTTTTATTCAGTAACGGAATGGTTAGTTCTCTCTATAATGCTAATACACATTCTATGTTAATAATTAGGAGCTAATCCTTCATGTAAGCTATTTTAAAGAATGTTTTCATGATTGATATTGGTTTAGTGGACCAGCAGGCCTACGTCTCACATCACATATCAGGCTAAAACCTTATGACAGGCCTTATGACGTCCTTGAAGTCACAGCACAGAGATAAAAACAAACTGTTTAATGGTGGATTGAGTCCAACTAATTTAATCCATTAGCAAGTGTATCAGTAAGCTTGTGTTTGCCTTGTGTGCTGCCACCTACTGCTGCCTTGAATTGAATTGCCCTTTATTCCGTGTGGGGGTCAGGTACGTTCACATCTGGAAGCCACATGTCTTGTGTCAGATAGGAAGGGTTAAGGGTCATTTGGGTTCTTTAGTGGAGATTAAAGAAGAAAGTAAAGAACAACAGAGATAAACAAATGTCTGCAATGCCTCCGAGACTGGACAGTGCAGAGCAAGCTGATCAGTATCCGTTGGGGATGCATGTGTGTGTAGCTTATGTATTGTATGTATGTATCTGTGCATGTGTGTGTGTGTGTGATGGAGGGATAATGGTTGGCTGCAAAAACTCCATGCCCACAGCGCCAGATATCCAGTCATACAAAATGAATGTGTGATTACAGCAACAACACTAGCTCCATTCTCCTCAGTAGCAACTTCGGATGCTTCTCCTTATAAGTTACAAGCCGCTCTGTTTAAAAGTTGACTTGTGTCGAGTCTTTGTCCCCATCGACTCTTCTCCCTGGTCCGCGGGTTATTTCCCTGCTAACAAATTTATCCCACTCCATCCCCTAAATTCCCTTTTTTAATTTTTTATTCATTGGTTAGGGAATGTGACCCACCCTCGGGGTGTGGGGGTGTCCCCCCCCCCCCCCCCTCCCCAATCCTACCCCTGAAAGATGGGCTATGCCTCCCCATCTCTTTATTTTGTATACACCTGAGTCCCTTATCCTCTCCTGGAGCACCTGACAGAGTGCGGACAACTTGGGATATCTCATTTCCAGCTCTGTTTTGGGTCACTCTGATCGATAGACGCGCTAAGGGGACGAGGCGGGGTTGACATCCTGAGAATGTGCGCCGACCCCTGTAGCATGGGTTCATTGTTCATGAGAAAAAAGAACACACTGATAAGCTGTACTGAAAGTTTTGCTAGTGTAAGTGAAAATAGTTAGCGTCTTACAAAATCAATATGACATAATGGAGAGTGTGGAGAACTGATTCATTTCAGTTTGCATGCACCGGATTTTCATGCGTCGGATTTTCCCCTAAATATTTTCTTCCAACAAGCATCCCTCGAGCATGACTGCATTCTATCCAGTCATATGTCCAGGGGTTATTGAGTGGACTCGACCCGTTTGTCTCCATGCCACCAGTCTTCCATATGTGTTGGCTTAAAATAATTTTCTGGAGCCCGCTGGAGAAATGAGTTGCATTACATGCCAGGGCGTCCTGCTTCGCTTGGTCCAAAGCAAAGTGTTTCTAGCATGGCTCTGTCTCTGCTTGCGCGCTTCAAACACGTTAAAACAACATGCCGCCTCTCTGCTTCATCATTCCACAATTTGACGAGCCAGACAAGCAAAGTGTTTGGCACGAGGCCAGCCCAACTCCAGTAATTCAGCTTTGGAGAATCTGACGCTGTTTCCAGTCCCATATTTAATATTTCCTATGCAACCTGCATAGCTTATTCATAATCAATTATGCATTGGTAAAGTTGTGGACATAGTAACATATTGTATGTTTAAGGTCAGAGCAATCAGAGCAGCAGATAGTTTTTTCTTCTTTTATCTCTTTATTTTATTAAGTCAACACAAATGTACTGTGTTTGTTAACTAGTAAAGGTAAGAAGTGTCTTTGCTAGTTTCAGACCGACGCAGTTGTCATTTTACCGTCCAGCGCCCACACTGTTTAAATAGCAAATGCACTTGCGCCCATCTTTGCGTCCGTTGTCAAGCGCATTGTTGGCACATTGCCACCTTGAGGCAGCAGAAAGTGATTGCATGATTGCCCAACAAAAGCCTGGTCTGACAACAATGGCGGAGTATGTCACTGTTATTATTAAGTGTGCATTCTCAAGATAGTATTATGGGCTTGTTACACACATAGGGATGCGCAGCAGCGTACAAACATGCAAAAGATTACAAATAAAAAGATTACAATGTACAATGCACGATCAGACCCGTTTCCTCTGCAGAGAAGCGTTATTTCTTATTACTTGGCTAGTGCGCCACAAAAGCAATCCGCCAAGGTGCACGCACACTTTGAATGGGAGATGACACTGATTGGCTTATTGCATGTAATGTCCAAAACACACCCATGAATAATTAATACTTGGCTCTTGTGGGGTTTTGTTAGAATATGCCCTTCAGCTGGAGACATTCCTTTCCTTCTCAAATACAATTATCTTTTCCCATTTGTCTGTTTTTGTTTTCCCTGTTCTCCCCTCTTAGGCTCATTTCCTGTTTTGAGCTACGCTAGGCTTTATGCTTGCCTGCCGAACCCCCATCCCCTGTGCGTACGAGAGCATATCTCTTATTTACAGCCCCCGAGGGCTACCTGTCATTCTCACTGCTCCATTGTGATTGCCATGGTGACACCCAAATTCCACAGAGCACAGGTCTCGACCCCCCCGCCCCTCCCTCTTCTCAATAAAGCCTCGACCTTTCAACCCCCGCACCTGGGGATGCAGTCTCAGGAGAGAGAGAGAACGTGAAATAAGATTTGGTGAGTGCATGAGAAAACAGAGAAAGAGACATTTGAAAGAGAGAGTTATGGCATAGCTAACTATGTATACGTAACTTTATATGGGGAAATCAAGCCATGACGTTACTGTAATCCTATGGTCTGGTCTACCTGTTCTTCCTCTCTATATCTATATGTTTGCATGCCTGCACAAAGATTTGATCTATGGTTATATTTTTCCACTGTGGTCTGCATAGCACGGGCCATATACTATAGTCCACCTGTTTCTATCATGTTTCTTTGTAGGTGTATCACCATGTGGGCAAAGATATCCTCCTCTGCGTTATGCATCTGTTGGGGAACATGTGTGCGCACACATTCTAAACCAGTTGCCATGGCTACAGCATCATTGAACACAGTGCACAGAGATGCCAGTGCTGTCGGGTGAGGGATGCTCTGCGTCCTTGGGGTTGCACAGTCTATGACTCACAGGGGTTCATGTTGACAGCTGCTAAGCTAAGTTAGTTTGGATGGGGATGTGTCATTCTGGCACAGAATCGTGGGACTTTCCACGCATTCTCCTTGATCCTTGATATTTTGAGACTGGAAACTTTTTTTTTGTTTTAGCACTTTGGTGTTAAATATATCCGTTTTTGTAAGGCAAAGAAACAATATTGGAGTAACACAAAATTTGCGGTAATATTATAAGTTACAACGGAGACAGACAGGCAGGCAGAGAGAAACATACAGACTCAGCACCTGACACTGATCTGTTACCAAAACCCGGAGATTTAAGTGTATCTCCTTCGAGAAAAAAGCAAAAAACACAAAGGGGTGGTCTGATTTTTTTGTTTTGTTGTAAGCCTCCAGCTCTGACTCATACCGCTGCTACTGTTACTAGTAACGGTGATATGTCTATCTTTTAGCATATGAGAGCTGCTCTCTTGTCTCTTGTGGCAATGCAAAGACACCCTGCGCTCGCACGTTATTGTGTGACTGGTAACATTTAAAGTTAAGTGAATTAACCTCCCTGTGCCTCAGGCTATATTACTCCATAATTACATGGTTTCACATTTTCTCTTACTCATATTTAGCCATGTAATGGTTCACTCTTGCAAACATTTTGGTCCAGCTGGCGCTGCAGTGTAACTGTAGAAGGGACGAGCCGGAAACCTTTTACTTGTCTGTTCATGAAATGACTGTATTCTATTTGTTTTGTGTGATGGAATGGAGGACTGTGAGAGGCAGACATAATAAAGTCATGTAGAGAAATGTAATAGACACAGGGAGGAGAAAAAAAGAGTCACATTTAGGAATTAGTGTTATTTAAAACAGGCCTATGTGTTTTTGAAAGTAGGTCTGAAATTACTTCCATTAAAGGTTAGTGACAGGTTCACTCTGACTTGCTCTTCCCAAGGTTCAGCTAAGGAATCATTCTTATGTAGCAACGCAATCACGTGAGTAAATTTAGTGTAATTTCTTGATATTTCCATTTAAGAAGACCTCCTTCTTTATGAAATCGAAAGCAGAAAAAAACTTATGAAACAGTTTTCCTCAGAAGATCAAACGGCTAACTGATAGCAGTGCACTAACTCTCCTTTTTTGCCATTTACTGTCCCAGCCAGAGAGCTTTACAATTCCTTTTTCGTCTCTACTGGTCAGTCTTGTGGCCCCGGTTTGGGGCCAGATCTAATGAGGCAGAGATTATTTTTGGCTTGAAAGCCTGTATGCAAGTTTAGGCCTTTGTGCCAAGATGCCAATTTGGGCCCTACTTTACTGTTTTCCATATGACTGCCAGGCTGGCATTCCTATGCCCATCCGACGCCCACCTGTCACTCAGAGCTTGTTTGTCTGTCTTTTGGGCTGTCCACTGTTGGGGCCAAGCCACACAACCCTCTACCCTATGCCTGGCTTCGGTCACCAAGGCAAGCATCACCCAAGTGTTATTCCACAGAAAACCTCAGCAGACGTACAGAAAACCCCCTGTGTTCTGGCATACTCATGTATTGTCGCTGGGACGTGTGGCGGGTTTGAAGCCAGCTTTACTACACTATGAGCGATTCTCTCTCTGGGACTCCACAAGGCCTGGCTAGCTGAGACAAGGCAAGACATGGGGTCAGAGGTCCCTGCGTCATATGTTGAAGGGAGACACGAGGATGGCAGTAGTACTGAAAGTAGCCTGTAATCAGACTGAAAGACCATTGCTTTAGAACTCCATTATTCAGTCTGACATTGCCATCTGGTTAGCCATTTTCTGTGGGTGGAGGGTTCCATTTCTTCTCTAACCAATCCCGAAGCATCCAGCCATTATGATTTCGATTTCAGTGAAGACTGAAGCTGTTTAAGCCAGACACAAAAGCGCTGATTGGTTCGACTTCAAATGTCATTCACAACACAACATAGACTATAGCATAGCAATAGATTTACAGTTTATATATTTAGTAGGGACCAAATGTAAATATGCCAGATTTAGCCAGGAGGCAAATTTTTATCTTTGCAGGTTGCTGTCACAATAAAATACTTATCACAATGAGGGTCACATAAAACAATATAGCCTATAATATAAAAAAATCTGAAAAAAACATTAAAAACCACAAAGGGTAAGGGTACAAACCAGCACATATACCTACAACCTGAATCTTTCATTTAAAACTGGCACTCCGACATGCATTCCCTCTCTCTTCAGTCCAGTTGTCTTTGGCCCTGTCTCCTCATCTCTACTCTGTGTCTTTGTTTCAGTTTCCTGGGCCTGGACATGGGTCTTCAAAGGGAGCCGGGGGGGGTGGGGGGGTTGTGGAGGATGCCAGAGGCACAGTGACAGCTGGGAGGCAGGAGAGAGGCAGAGGAGATCAGAGGGTTTGAATTTCTCCCCGCCACAGACACTCTGTCACTCTCCCTGCAGCGTGCACACACACACACACACACACACACACGCACACACATAGAAACACACATGCTGACAGAAAGGCAATTAACAGTGAAATGTCCCAACTCTACTACTAAACTTGACTTGGTCAAAATACCTGCGCACTGGGCACCTGTAATCCTGTGAGGCTGCAGATTGCGTTGCGACGTTAAGCTGTTATTCCCAGGTGATGATGTAAGTGCTGAAGGAGGAATGAAAATAATCAGATTTAATTTACATAATGTGTTGACTTTGGAACTGATCTCGTTCTTTTGGAAAGAACACAACCCTCTTCCTTGGCAGCCCTCGCGCCACACATTTTAGTGATTAATGTGCTTAAGCAGAGTCGAAACATCTGTCCTCCTTTCTCAAGTAACTGTCCTGTGGTGGTGTGGAGTGCTGGCCTCCTCCCAGCCAGCGGCTGTGGGGTTTCGACATGCCTACTGTACACGAGCTTGGCGCTCCACGCCGAGTCAGGTAGGCGCTTGAAGAGGGAAATGAAGAAAGCGGGTTTATTGTTGTATGAGGTTTCATACAACCGACGTAGCTGTTCTTATGTCTCATTTGTGGCCGCAGGATTGCCTAGTATCCTTGGACAAGATGGCTGACCCTGCTCATACCAGTTTATAAAAAATGTATACCTGATCTTACTGTAAGTCGCATTACAAATGTGGTCACTTTGCAGACATTTTTATCCAAAGAGACAGTACAGTTATTAAGTGCAAGTATTAAGGAGCTGGTTAGGCATCTTGTTCAAGGAAGCTTGCAGGTTGGCTGGGCATGTTGGGGATCGAACCCATGACTATTTGACTGGGAGGCATCCTAACCATAAGTCTCTCCGGCCCACATTAAATAAAAGCATGTGCTGCAAGAAATTTTCAAATTAATAAAAAGTAAATCACAATTATTAAACGTAATAACTTTTTACCTAGTTTAACTATGTTTGATAAAAATGTACAACATTTTTAAATGTATTCATGTTTTTTATGTTATGTACAGTATATTATATATACAGTATGCTTTGTTATCTCTGCAGAGAAAGAGAGAGGTTCCTTTATTTCCATTATGTGTCTCCACAAACTGGCACAAGCTGTGATGCTACTACTGTAATAGCTCCTGTCTCCAACGAGCCTTCTGAAGCCTCCCACACTACAGCAGTATTGGCCTTCTGGTTAATCATACCTTTGTAGTGGCACGATGACCTCACCTTTAAATCACTGTTCAACGGCAATGACTAAAGTGGTGCCAGGTTGTTTTGTTGGTGTCCGACTTTTCCAGCCCTTGGCGTACGGTAACATCACACAAGGGAGCCGGCACAACCTATTTAGAGAGTCTCCATGTTCCCTGTTCTCACCTCCAAACCAAAGTGTTGACTGCTCTCGTATTCCCAACGCATAACACACTCCCAAGTAAAAATATGCAGAAGTAGGAGAGGAAAGACTGAGAAGGGACAGAGGGGACTCAAGTTGGAGAGGGGGAAAGCAGAAAGAGGGAGGGAGGGAGGGAGGGAGAGATAGGGAATGGTCTTGGCTAATCCCCCCACATCTGGCTTCTATTAGAATGTGGGGGCCGCTAAAATAATGTTTTTCACCCTACAAGCCTTTCTGTGCTATAAATTACCCACCAGCCACTGTGCCTTCCTGACTGAGACGCTTTCAGTGAGCCAGCTTTTGTTTCTCAGACACTCAGCTCCACCCCCTTGAGCTCAAAAACCTCTCTGCCTTCTCCATCTCAAAACTCCCTCTTAGCGTTACTGCAATAAAACAAACCTCTCTTCCTGTAGCTCATGTCAGCCGCTTGTACTTCCTGTCTGCGCTCAAGTATCCATAGCCTTGTCGCATGTCCTCACCATGTCCTCACTGCCAAATTCTTGTCATCGGGCGTCAACCGCTAATATTGCAAAAATAATTAAACCCATTCCATCCAATGCAGAAATCCTAATAGTGGAAGAAAACATCAAACAGTGGAAGAGTGGAAGATATGTATTCTATTGTTTTAACATGCTGACACAATGTGCAGGTTAGGACACAACGCTTTAGCTGGCCAAGCGGCCTGGCAGGACCGGGTCAGGGCAGGTAAAAGCCAGTGATTCCACCAGAATCTCCAAGTGAGACAGTCAGGTCTGTCACTGGTGATGTGCATCTGCTCATCACTTCAAGGGGTTAGGCACAGTTCAATGTGCAGAGGTGCATAAAGGAGTGGGTTCGGGTGTGTAGGGGGCCAGAGACACGCGTTCTAAGGGCCAGCATGAGAGGGCTGAGCCAGGGGCTTCAGGGGACTAGTGGAAGGGGCGATGGGCGGTCAGTCCCTCCTCACCAGTAACACCAATTAGATAAATGAGGGCTGACAGGCTGGAGGATGAAAGGCAGAGGACTGGCTAATGTGCGAATTCAAGCGGTAACGCTGAACTGAGCGGACCTGATTTTACACCCATTAGGCACCTGTTTGTTGGTGGGCAGCTGGTGCTGCCATGAGGCCAAGACACCCCAAGGTGATGCCCGATACCCAGGCACATCTGCTCTGAAATCGGAGCTCAGTTGGCAAGGGCGCTCTGCTCCTTTGATGACAAGCCTAATCATTGGAGAGATAATTGCATATCGAATCAAAGAGATTCTTGGAAGGCCCCTTGACCCTCCATCATGTTATATAAGAGGGCAGCGGGCACTTGCTCCTCCTCTAAAAGTGGCGTATAACTGGTGGAGGATGACCCACAGTAATCTTCAGGAGAGCAGCATTACACATCGCGTAAGAATGAAACAGTATTTTAGGATCTGTCAAACGGGTGGAAACGCTGAAATCCGGCCCAGTTTATTCAGCTTGCGTTTGAATAGACTATTGATTGTTTGAAGTTCTCTGTGAGAAACAGCAGGCCTTGCAGGATCATATGAGGCTTGGACAGAGAGTGTGCTGACATATTTCAGCGTGCCAGTAATTCTAGATGATCATGGCCTATCATCTGGATGGAGTAGATGTCATCCCTGTGCGGGTGTACCCATTGTGTCACTTGGGCTCGATGCCACATACTTAGATGTGCCCCCTCTGTCTCCCACGTCTGTCCCTCCATTACTCTATCCCATAATTACCTTGTGCTCTTCATTCGGCGAACCCAATCCTTTGCCCGTCTGCCAGTTCCTCAGATGTTCAGAGAAGGCTGTGTCATTAGTTCACTGACACGGGCTGGCCAGAGGCTGGCTGTCTGAACCAGTCTGACACAGCCCCGCATGCCTCGACTGCTACAGACGGTCTGTCTGTCTTGTTCTGGGAGAAAACAATATGCAATACGGGTCTCCAAAGCAACTCTGAATTTGATAGACTGTAATTTATTATGGCTTTTATTATGAGTTTGCAGAGGGGAACATTTTGGCGGTGCCGTCTGTTTGTGGTGGCTGATAACGGCGGACGTCCAATATAATAACTGATGATGGTGCGTCCGTGGTTTAGTGTGACGCCTGTGTACCCTCAGGCAGTCGGGGGTTTATCTCAGCTTAAAGGCATGTCTGGATAAGAATCGAGATAGCAATGACATAGACTGCTCATGAGTACTGTCCCTCACAAATGAGGTCCTCTAGTTCCAGCAGGGGAACATCTTATCTTATATCCCTCCTCAATCCCATCAAAGTGAGCCTCGCATTAGATCCTGCTGTGAAAGGTGAGGGACGCCTAGCTCTAGAAGGACACAGGCAACCTTTCATGAAGCAACATGTCATCTCGATTGGGACACTAAGACACTAAGACACGTCATTTTTCTGTCATGATCCATGGGATTATTTGTATGGAGAGGGGGGTGGGGAGAGGGCAAGAACAGGGTAGGCTATTCGTCCACGCAGGGGTCTAAGATATCAAAGCCGGAAGGCTGTGGGGAGGATGGAGAGGGTGGATGGAAGGGGCGTTGAAGGAATGAGTGGGGGGGTTGGCCTTTGTTCCAACCCCACCCTAGGACTCCATGAAAGGATCGGCGAGCAGGCAGATTGGTCACGGCTCCCGGCTCTCCGCTGTGATTGGTCCCTGCAGGCGAGCAGATGTTGGCGCTGCAGCAGGGGGCACAGCTCATTCCATCTCGCCACTCTCAAACACCACAGGACAGTCGCATAGCACAGGCAACACTCACAGACACACACACTCACAGACACACACACACACACACATCCTGCTGAACCAAGAGAGCCAGCAGCTCACGCCCCGCAACATAAAAATTTCTTTCTCGCTCGGGCGATTCTCAAAGACAGACACATACTTACCGCTGATGTTTTTTTGTTGACGTACACCAGAGCTGAAAGTAAAGGAATTATGTACCCCCAACACGTATTATAGTTTTAATTGACCATGTTTCAGTCCACTTCAGTCTGCTGCTATAGGAGGATCAATCCTGTCAAGGGTCACCAGGTTGCTTTTAATCAAGAAAGATCACACATACTCACTGTTATCAAAGATGTTTATGGTTTTTCACATATGCTCAAAGCATCGAGTGCGTTGTAATTTATAGACTTTTAAGCAATTTATAGACAGAAATAAGTGATATCTTTGTGAAGTACAACATGTGGTTTCATTATGGACAATAAATGGGGGTTTGACATTGACAGGCCTGAGCTTTAATTGCTCTATGAATATTGTTAAAACGTTGACAATCTAGGATGTGCCATGCTTGCTAGTGTTACAGTATCTAAACTATCCCCAGCACCGTGTGAAAACATAAAAATAATAATAATCATTACACTTATATAGCGCTTTTCAAGAAACTCAAAGCCCTTAAAGACTTTTTAACTAAGAAATGTTAGTTACTGATGTCTTGATACAAAATGAACTGTCCAAGATAGGAATAAAATGTTAAGGCTACCATTCAGAGCTATTCCCCTTCAAGTGAGATAATTATTGTGATTAGCGTAGAGATTAGCCTAGTTGTCTGTCTGTCATTTGGGTGATCCTGTTCCCCATCTGAGCCAGCCTGTTGCCTTTTATCTCTAGCTACCCTGCTTTGGCAGATAACAGTACTGCATGTACACAGGGGTCTTGTGATGCAAAGATCAACCCATTAAAGAGGCCTCTTGCTGAAGAAATGTAGCCTGCAAATAGGGAGGAATCGTAAGTGCTCTGCTTTGCATCAGTAGACTCACGCTCGCTCAAGGGTCTGGGTCCAATAGAAAACTTACTGGCAGAGTTAGGCGAGATAGGTTATCTGTTGGGTCTGGAGCTCAATCTATGCTTGTGCTGTTCTTACTAAAGGCCACTTGATTCTGACTCTTATCTGTTGTTGTCATTCTCTTTCTGACAAGAAACATAAGAACAAACAAGTCATCAAAAGGAGAGAAATTAACAAATATTCTTGCCAAATAAGCTGTCATACAGAAAACTCTTACTAGACAAACTCATGGTACGGGGAGAAAGGGACAAGGAGTGAACAAATGATGATCTTGTTTGGTCTGAATAAGGGCTCACCTTGTACACCCTATAAACCACGGGATCTCAGCTCATTCCCGTATAACCAATACTGTGGCAGATTAATGTATGCACACACACTCCCTCACAACATTAATCACAATATTTGGAAAGCCAGCAGAGACCATTTAAATACGCATCCCTAAGAGATTTTAGGAAATATTTACAACATTGCATTTTCTTTCTCAGAAACAAAACAGATGTAAAGCTAGCATGATGGCAAAAGTTTTAATAAGCAGAAAGCCTTTCTGACTGAACCTGGACTACTGCCACCACAAATGCAGAGCTGGAGTACAGTTGCCAAAACTTCTATTATGGTTTTGTGCGTGTTCATCAAAACCATTCAGTGCTGACCCCAAGGCCTCCACATTAAAAGCTGATGTATTCACAATTAAGGTTTGCTTGCATTGCAACTGCCCTGCATATTTGCTCCTCCTGTTGGGTAATTAAAGTTTACTTTAATTTTCTTTAAATTCAGCCACATGCGGTGGCATGTTTTTGATTTCCCGTTTTAATTCCGGTCTACGTCGAGGCCTGGGAGTTAATACTAAGTGATTTAAAGCAGGGGGTACACAGGAAGGCATCTCTGATTGATTGAAATAATGGCTCGTTCAGTTTGTCAGCGTCAAAGCCAGAGGTCAAAGGTCAGCACGGCTAAGAGAACAGACAGGACTTGTCTTATCCGCTGAAAATCAGCCCGGTTCGGCTTTCTTCCCACGTGCAAGTTCCCTCCCTTTGAAGCCGCTCCCGTAGGCATAGCATGGCGTGACTTGAGCCCAACGGGGGAAGGAGCGCTACGAGGGGAGATGTTCTGGTAGTGTTTATCCGAACGCTGTGCTGGCACCCAGGCAGCACAGCATGTTGGAGAGATAACAGAGAGAGAGAGAGAGAGAGAGAGAGAGAGAGAGAGAGAGAGAGAGAGAGAGAGAAGCAGTCCACCTTATAATGCAATGTGACCAGGCCTCCACCCAGGTCGTGGACAAGTGAAGTCTTAGCCAGTAATGCACATCTGTGCCTTGTTTTATTGCTGTTCAATCTTGTGCCGGTATGCGCAGAGGGCAACAAACAAAGCATAGTTCCACCCTGTTCCCATATCCCCCTAACTGAACCCCTCCCCACCTTCCTCTATCTCCCTGTGAAGAGCACCATTTGAACAGACATGGGCATGCTTTAAAGGGAATGCAAAGGTACAGATCTTATATTGAAGTAGCATTCCTGTCTAGCTCCCACAGGGCAGTTGACAGGATTTACTTAAAAGAGAAAAAAGACAGGGGGAGACTTTAAGTCTGAAGAGGATATTAGAAAAATACATAGGGGAAGGAAAATTCCCCCCGCAGGCGATTTTTTTCACTTTCTGAAACAATTTTGTACCTTTCCCTCAGAGGAAAACGTGTGTTCAGTTGTGAGGGGGGTGGAAGGAGAGGCATTGTGTGGGTCCGAAGTGCGGAGCACCTAATGAAAACCAACTGGCAAGCCGTCACTATCTATCTGTCCTGGCACAGCAGCGCCTGGACATGGAGAGGGAACACAGCACCCCTCTTAATCCAACCAGGCCTGTACCTTTCTTTTTCTTCCCCCCTTCCACTCTTGTCCTTGTTTCATTTTGAAAACTTCCAGTTTTCCAAAAAGCTATTTTCCATCGAAACCAAGAATAGGGAATGTTTATTTGAGGGTTTGCTGTAGGGAAAATGGATTTGTGTGTGACCCGAGCTGATGTGCCAAACAAACTAGACTAACTCAGGCGAGTTGAGAGGTAAACCACTTGAATGGCCCTATGCAATGCCCCAGATAAGGTATCCATATGAAGTATTAAAGGAATTGCTTCTCATAATCCACCACTGGTTTAAAACAGTACAACAGTACATGATTTAACAAGAGGAACCTGAACTGGACGGGTCAGGACAGGCAGGTGACGTGTGGGGATGCTGGGTGACTGGAAAGAGTGTGTGTCTGAGAACACAGATGAGCAGGCTGGAGCCAGTTGACCTCAGTCAGAACAGGTGAACCGGGCTGCTGTGTTGTACCCCCTCCACCCCCACCACCCCCGACTGTGTGGTGAACGCCGGGTGATAAGGCCCAAAAGAGAGCAAAACGCTTTCACACAGACTCCTTCACACTAATCTGCACCACGCCAGCCAAACCAACGAGCCCTATATTAGCTTTCCAGCAGCTGGTGCGCTACGCTAATGAGTATGAGCGTGTTTGCTTGATGTGTGGGTGCTTCAGACCTCTCATAAGGAATGAGAATGTGTCTTGGCATGCACTGCTAGTGCATCCGAGCTGTTCACACAGGACGCCCTAGCCTCATTAGATTGCAGAGAACACCCTCTCAAAGTATTGTGATGGTAATGTACTAGACTTTACCGGTGAGGTTTAAGGGAGTGTAGAGTTTTGAGAGAGCGTCCTGCAACCAGGAGGCTGAACAGTTGGTCCTGCTATACAGATTACTGTATCACAATCAGTCCTGTCACACTAACCCTTATCAAGGTGTTTCTCAACACACAGATGAACTCAGATATACAATATAACGCTCACGTCTGTTCAAGTGGGTTCAAAAGATGACAAGGTAAATTCTTAGTTAAACACACAATACCTCCAAAAAAGCTGCTACACTTAGCTTACAACATAAACGCCAATCCTCACATTTAGGGAAAGCTTTGTGGTGCCTAGACACACAATATTGAAATATTTAGTGCCACAGCTTCATAGTTAAACTATTGTTAACACGGAGTCAACCCTTTTACTAATCACCATCCATTAGTGAGTTCCACCACTCGGTTCCTCTCATTAGGCGACGCAGGCTGACAGGTAGGCAGAGCCTTTCATACTCTCCCCATCAATATTGCCTACTTTAATGAGCACGTTTGGCCGTCACCTTGACTCTGGGATTTATAGCATTTTTTAGCTGAGATCAGAAGGCCTGGGCCTGTTGTGCGCCTGTGAAGCCGGCAGCCTTTCCTGACACCTAGGGCCGACATGGGCAATAGGGGACACAGCTGGGCCCGACATGGGAAGAGGTGTGAACTCATTGGGCTTAATGAGCTGATGGGAGAAGCAGATTACAGAGGAGGTCAAAGGTGATGGGACTGAGGCCAGAGAGGCTGGTCTTAACATCAGAGAAGATTAACGCGGCTAAAGCAACGTCCCATAGAATTCCTCATCGCAGAAATGTCTATTTTTATCAGGATGATGAGTAACCTCTCCATTTAAAGGCTGTGAATGTATTGCACTGTAGGGAAACATAGGCCAAAACTGTTAGCAGGGTTGGGTTCTATCCTTTTCTATTCAGCTCTTTATTTAGTTACTTATAGTTTTATTATGGACAACAAGTGTGGGGAAAAACTAAGAATAATACAGCGAGGAAAAACGCTGTTGAGTTGTTCTGGTCCGTTTCCAACTGTTTTCAGTTGAATTAATACATAGTAGTGAGGGTTTGTTACTAGGTCACCAACGACTTGAGTGACTACTCTTGGAAGACGTGTTATTACTAACAGATCATGTTTGGTGTTCGTGGTCAGTGGTCTAGGTTTTGAGATCTGTATGGGGGCTGTTTTGGCAGTTACGGTTTTTGGAACAAACTGCAACCAAGGGAAATTGATTTATCTGAGAGGGCAGGGGCAGGTTAGCCATGCTCCTTCTATAACCAGACCCTGGGAGCACTAGGTCTAAGGTACGTCTACCCATGCGCACCTGGAGATCGTAGATTTGACTTAGACCCACAGCTCAAAACTTCTATGTTTGTTCTGTAACTGTAATTGTAATTGTAGCTCAAAATTTGGCGCCAAACCTGAAGCGGCGGTTCCTTTTGCACCGATTCCTTTTCACCCTGACCCTAAACAGCCCACTAATCATCCGCTGTTACAATGACAAACCTGATCTGTCTGAGTGCTCCCCATCGTGCCATCAATTCACCCTGAGGCCAGGACTGGAAGGCCCGCTATTCTCACCTAGCCCATCTTTTTTTTTTTTTACCAATTTGTCCCGGCGTCTCAGTTTCCCGTCATCTCTGACACTGAAAACAAAGAATTATTTGCCTGCTTCTGTCCTCATAAGTCACAAGCTCTGACTGTAATGGATGGTGCCTTCTTCAACCCTACGGGGCCTTCTTCTTTGCTTGTGCCAGACAACGCGCAGCCTCTCTTACAGCCTGTTTTCAGTTTAATGAGACTCAACTCTGCGTTGACCTGAGATTGTGAGGGGCAAGGGAGAGGGACGAAAGAGGAAGTGCGACGGACACATGCTGAGAAGGTGCATTTACTGTGTGAGCACACAGGCTGTGAAATATACGCCTCTTTAGAGGGAGCTTTATATTCACGTTTAACAGGGCTGTAAAGCGCCTCTCGGCACCCCGGCCAGGGGACCACAGGCACTGTGACACCCCGGCCATCAGCCTTGACACAGACTTACATAAGTGCACTCTTACCGTCCTCTTCCCGTCTCGGTGGCCTCGGTAATGGCGTATATACAGGCTGTAGATACGGACTGAATGAGAGATTCGGCCGGTGGAGGGGGGCTTAGGGTTGGGGTCTAGTTGACTATTTGTCCAGCAGACCTAATTTGAAACAGTAGCCTTTTCAGACAGCTCTATCAGGCTGTTGCTCACACTGTCTCCGCAACAACCCCAAGGGAGCTGCAATTTATGCCTCCGGAACAGCCGCAGAGAAGGGGGGGGGGGGGATTGTTCACGGCCCTGGATGCTAACTCCAACATGAGGGAATAGAAGAAAGAGTGAGAGAGAGAGGGAGAGAAGGACGGCTGGGAGAGCCGGTGTGAGCGAGAAGAGAAAATGGAGACTAATATGAAGACATCAGTGTCTCCATTTGACATCAAGACAGCCCAGCCTGTTTCTGAGGGCGCTCACCCCTCTGGTTTGGGACCACCACCCATAGATTTGATACTGGACTGTAGTGCAGTGTGCTCTGTGAGGGGAAACATGTCCCATTCTGCCAGAAACAAATTCAAACACAACTGAAACACACATACATACACATAAATACATAAAAGTGCAAATGCACACACACACTGATATACACACAGATAAATACATGCAGAGGTGTGCGTGCACACAAACATACCTACAACACACTTTTATTTACCTGCATGTGATGCATTCTCCTGGGGCTCCACAGCAGTTATCTGCTGATGTCCTCCTCTGATACTGTTCCGGCTGCAGACTGACAGGTCTGATGTCCCACAGCGGAAGAGAGATATTCATTATCTTTCTGGATGGTGTGTTTGGCCAGCGTGATGCTAAAACCTACATGATGTGGGTATGCTGTCCGGTGTAATGTGACAGATAGGCAAGGGATAGAAACACCCTCACATCCTGTGCCGCCCCCCCTAGTCATCTACAGACTCACATATTTCCCTTGGTTTGATGAAATCAGATCAATTGTCGCTCCAGAAAATTAGCTGAGGTTCATGTTCACGTAATCAGAGCAGGAAAAGGTAATATTTCCATCTCAACCTAGACTATATTTGGCTCTATGGGTGTAGAGATATATTTGCAGAATTAACAATTATTATTATTATTGACCTCCCTGTTTACTTTGTTATTATAGCCTCTGGTCTGAGTGACAGGCCATAAAACTGGAGAGGGGATGGGGGTCATACTCAGTCACTTGCCATTTGTTGTCACATCTTTTCATCTGCATTTTATCTGCATTTCATATGCGCTCATGGGCAACCTTTAAAGCAGTGTTGAACATTTGTTAATTCCTCGACTCTGAAGCTCCCTTACGTCCATTTTAGTCCTCCCCCTGAAGTTCGACCAAAAGTAATTCATCGTTGGCAGACCAGAACCAAATCAGTATTTTCATTAGAACCCATACTAGTAGAGCAGATTGTAGACAAGTTTTTTGAGACACAAGGTTTTTGAGAAACAGCTGAACATGTTATATACCGTTCCACAAAACAGTGATGCAAAAAATAAATAATATAATTTAAAAGACCATTTTTCTTTACTACTTTCTTATAATTCCTTCCTTATAATTGCATTGAGGTGTGTGGGGAAAGCAACATTAAATCATTCTAGGAACCCCATTCCCATTCCCATTCCCATTCCGGTTAGCTCCCTTAACCTCTGAGGAACCTCAGTGGAGGATTTTGTCAAGGGCACTCTACCAGGATGAGTGACTGGTTTCTTTAACCACCAGTGTATCCTGCTTTGCCACATAACTAAAAGGACCTTTACAGGGACAGGCCAATTGAGGTAGTTCATCAACACCAGCCATTTCAGAGGGTACTGTTTTAA
>JAOEHI010036287.1:0-23114 GCA_025447815.1 Percopsis transmontana | reverse complement strand
CTACGTCCCGGACATGACGGGCCGCTACACCATCACCATCAAGTACGGAGGGGACGAGATCCCCTACTCCCCCTACCGCATCCACGCCCTGCCCAGCGGGGACGCCAGCAAGTGCCTGGTCACCGGTCAGTCACCGCGTCCCATAATGCACTGCAGGGCGGGGGTCACAAAATGCTTTTGGAGGGCTTCGCGAGGGGATTTCGAAATCATCTTTTTATTTGATTAATGAACAACAATTCAAATAATGACATTTTGAATAATGTAACATTTCATTCTTAAAAGGCGCATGCATTTTATACATTTTATTTGACCAGTTTTGTTTATGTTTAGTATATTTTATATTCTTGTTTTTTCAGAGGGTCAATAATTTTTCATCTGTCAAAAAAAGAAAACATACTGTATATAATAAAATAAAAAAATAAATAAAAGACTTTGTTTCTCCCTCCCACAGTATCTATAGGAGGACATGGATTAGGTGAGTGGCGTTCATATTTTCTATTCAATCATTTGATTAGACGTTTGTATCGGTGGGGGGAGGGAGGGCGAGCTCCTGTCCGCTGTGATTGGTTGTCCTGATGCGTCCGTCTGAACCCTCCACCAGGCTCCGGCCTCGGCCCCACCATCCAGATCGGCGAGCAGACAGTCATCACCGTGGACGCGAAGGCCGCCGGGAAGGGCAAGGTCACCTGCAAGGTGTCGACGCCCGACGGTGCGGAGCTGGACGTGGACGTGGTGGAGAACGCCGACGGCACGTTTGACATCTACTACACGGCGCCCGAGCCGGGGAAATACGTCATCACCATCCGCTTTGGTGGGGAGCACATTCCCAACAGCCCCTTCCATGTGGTGGTGAGCGCTGCCCGTACAGCAAGCAAAAACATGATCCTAACCAGTTCTAACCAGTTTTATGAGGACATTATCCAAAGTTAAGTTCTCCACGGGTTTAGATGCATTTTGTTGGATTCCAAATGTCATATATTTTAATATATTTTAATGATGCCTATCTTAATTGTCTAATTTTATTTCCCTTTGCATACTGTATGCTTATAAATTTAGAAAACTGCACTATAACGTTTTGTCCACTAGGGGGCTTCACAGCAATAAATTGTGCTGGTCTTGTGTTGTTGTGTTGTTGCTCAAATGTGTGTGCTATTAGCGTAATGGTTAATGGTTATTAGTGTATCACAGTGACATAGTACATTTAACCTTATTTTTCTCACAGTGAGAGCATGGCGTGTCACTAATAGAAACCACATCTTAATATAGCTGCATGAAATAGTCCCTGTGTGTGTGTGTGTGTGGGTTCTGTAAACGTGTGCATTCCTTCCCTGCTAGGCCAGTGACACCATCCCAGTAGTAGAGGAACCCTGCGACAAGCTGCAGTTACAGCAGCCCTACGCTCCCTTCGTGGGCTTCCCCCCTCACTGGGTACAACGCTTAGACCCCCCCCATCCCGGCTCTTGATGTCACCACTCTGCTCTGTCTATTTGTACTGTGTCCTATCCCCGCTTACAGTTATATTCAGCTTGTGTCCGTAACATACCACATTCCACTTCTCTGTGCCCCTGTGCCCAAAGATAGATGGGGGGTGGCTTAAATCTGTCACCTACCAATCCACATGCATATCCTGTTGGCCCTGTGGTCGAGCCTTTTCCCTGCTGTACTAGCTGTATATGTTCTAATCTAATTCAAATCACCCGTGTGCTAACAGAGCTGATGCAGTGTTACTTAATTACTTAGTATTGATTAAAATGAGCTTATTAGGACTATGGGTGGAAGAAAACAGATCTAAATCAACCAGGCTTTTCCATCTCTGCCGGTTCTCTGTTCACGCACCCTGCTGTCTGAATGTATAAGGACTAAGGGTGTTTCGACCACCCAAGACGGTTCTCCTCCAAGCATGTGCCTGTTGCTATTTTGTCTGCATGCCTGTCCTTCTCCTTTAGCCTTGCTGCCATCTGGCCCTGCGCAGGCCTTCTCTAGCGATCCTCCCCTGCCGTGACTTCGCCATCTCTCTGTCCTCCTGTCGCCTCGCAACTGGGAAGTCGCACAGGACATTCTAATGCCCCTCCCCTCTGCCCCCGTGTAGGCCACTGAGGAGCCTGTCACCCCCGGCGATGGGATGGAGCCAATGCTCCGCCCCTTCAATCTGGTCATTCCCTTCACCGTGCAGAAGGGTGAAATCACAGGTAAATATTGGGTGTTCATTATACGTTATATGTGTATGCTTTTTAGACAGGCGAATGCGTGTGCCTATCTCTGCTTGTATCTTTACATGACTGATATACAATGTAATTCTTACAGTAGTTTAAAGTAATAGTTACCATTTTAATTATTCTGCATTTTTCCGGAACAATTGTTTCTTGGCCGCTTCTTACAAACAGCACTGGACACAAATGCTACTTAAACCAATGACCCGATACAACAAAACATATATAATATATATATATATATATATATAATGATGAAATATGAGGATGGATATTGCGTTCTCGTGACATGAATTGCGCTGTGCGCGTTTTGCCCACCAGGCGAGGTGCGCATGCCCTCGGGACGAACCGCTCGCCCTCACATCACGGATAACAAGGACGGCACTGTCACCGTCAAGTACGCGCCCACAGAGAAAGGCCTACACGAGATGGACATCAAGTACGACGGCAACCATATCCCAGGTACCCCGGCACCCCCACCCCACCCCAACCCCACCCCAACCCACACACACGCATACTGCTAGGACTGACTCGTGAACCGTATAGTTAATATAATATATGACTAAATCTAATTAAACCATAAATATACTGTACCTAGGGATCTGGACCTTTTGCTACTTTCCCCCAATCTTGGCATTATTTAAACTAAATTCTATAGACTAAAGTTACATGCCTAAGAAGATTTAAGGGTCAAGAAATGGATGTCTTAGAAAATGCGGTTAAAGGTAGAACATTTGATGTAATCTCAATGCAGTTCCATAATCCTCCATCTCTTTACAGGAAGTCCACTTCAGTTCTACGTTGATGCCATCAACAGCGGTCATGTGACTGCGTACGGTCCTGGTTTGAGCCACGGCATGGTGAACAGACCTGCCACCTTCACGATTGTTACCAAGGACGCTGGTGAAGGTAAACCCTCCTGAATTGATCCTCCACACTCTTACTTTATTCTTAACTATACTTTAGTAACCTTATAATTCTTTTCACTACACCCATGCTCTGAGAAATCGTTTTTCTGCTCCTGGACTCTCTGAAGGCGGCACTTCTGTGCTGTAGGTCCTTTCCACTGGCTTCCACTCTCTTTCTCCCCCCCCCCTCCCCAGGGGGCCTCTCGCTGGCTGTGGAGGGCCCCTCCAAGGCGGAGATCAGCTGTAAAGACAATAAGGACGCCACATGCACCGTGTCCTACCTGCCTACGGCCCCTGGAGACTACAACATCATAGTCAAGTTTGACGACAAACACATCCCTGGCAGCCCCTTCACCGCCAAGATAACCGGTAAAATAAAACAGGGGGGGGGGGTTAAGGCGAGGCATGTGCAGCTCTCCTACTCTATATTATATGTATTTAGGTTATTTTTTTAGATAAATAGCATATAAGTTAATTATTAAATTAATACACAAGACACTGAACTCTTAGTTTTAGAAATAATAAACGCCATTTACACAAAAATACAATTTAGTTCTCTTATGACTTTCCTTTCTATCAATTTTGATTGTTTCAGTTACTGTAATCAAAATTTAGTGAGTATAGACCAACACCCACACAAACGTGCAGAATAATGTTAAATAATAATGTTAAATTAAATAAAACCCCGGTGCAGGAGAGACCCAAAAACAAGAGACTTTACTAAATGAGCAACAAAATGAAATGAAAGTAGTGACATAGCAGCTGCTCCTAACATCCTTTACTAAAATAAAATCTCTCATTTGCTTTCCTTTCTCCATCTGCCTCGCCCGCCAGCTGACGACTCCATGAGGACCTCCCAGCTCAACGTTGGCACGGCGACAGACGTGTCCCTGAAGATCACAGAGACGGACCTGAGCAGCCTGACCGCCACCATCCGAGCGCCGTCGGGACATGAGGAGCCCTGCCTGCTCAAGAGACTCCCCAACCGCCACATCGGTCAGTGACACCCAATGCAGACAACTCTGAGAGCCATTGTTCTGTTCAACCTATAGCTGTAAATGGTGGTCTCTGTGTTCGACTCCCAGCCAGAAGGTCATGGGTTTGAGCCCCGGTACCTGTTAGCATCCTTCAGCAAGATGCCTAACCCCTATCTGCTCCATGTGATACTTGGTAGTTGTAGTCATTGTACATCGCGTTGGATAAAAGTGTAAAAGCCTTTGTTTAAACAAATAGTAGCATATTTGTGGCTAAATTAGCCAATAAACAAACCAATACGTGCCATGTTTCTGACTGTGTTTCGGTACGTCTTGGCCCCAGGTATTTCATTCACACCTAAGGAGGTGGGCGAACATGTCGTAAGTGTCAAGAAGAACGGCAAGCACGTGACCAACAGTCCCTTTAAGATCATGGTCGGCCAGTCGGAGATCGGAGACGCTAGCAAGGTGAAGGTCTACGGCCAGGGCCTGGCGGAGGGGCACACGGTCGAGGTGGCTGAGTTCATTGTGGACACCAGGAACGCAGGTGAGGCTAGCATCACATTCTACTGTTTCACGGTTTCAGTTGATGCTATAAAAATTAAAGCTGTTAAACTAAAATGATTTTTTGAAAATGTAACTGTGTAGTATTTCACAGAACAATCTCCAAATGGTTCAAAGGTTCCAAATTCTTCTCCAGCCCCACTGATGCATAGTTAGCCAATCCAAAATACGACTCTTCCCTGTTATAATCAGACATTCAGCCCACTGCCCTTTCCGTCCATTTAAGGTCACATAAACGTGACAGTCCAACTGAACGCACCCAATGTTTCCAGGTTACGGGGGTCTGGGCCTGTCCATCGAGGGACCCAGTAAAGTGGACATCAACTGCGAGGATGTGGAGGACGGAACCTGCAAAGTGACGTACTGCCCTACCGAGCCCGGAAGCTACATCATCAACATCAAGTTCGCCGACCAGCACGTACCAGGTAGGAACTGGGCTCGCCTGGTTGATGAGGCATTTATCACTTCTAAAAGCCAGATAAAAGTCAGATAGAAATACCCTTCCTTCGGCTACTGCTATCATTTTTTGGCCTGCTTCAACTAGTACAGCCATTAATAATAATATGTGTGATTTCCATTTCCATTTACAGCATTTAGCAGATGCTTTTATCCAAAGCGACTTACAATTGGTACATTTGTCAATAGATGAATAGGTCATACACCAGGCATCATAAGCACCTTTTGGCTGTTGTAAGGCGCTCTATAAATAAAATTTGATTAATTGATTGATTGATTGATTGATTGATTGATTGATTGATAAGCAACCAGCATTCTGTTAGTGATAATGATAGGACTTTTTCTACTAAAGCATTGGAAGGTTATACATATAATACTTTAAGAAACATACAAAAAAGACTGAAATGACTCAAAAAGTCAGCAGAAAAAAAATGAAACACATACATTTAAATCAAATAATTTCAAAGGAAAGCCCCCAATACCCCCTTTTCTACACATAAAACCTAATGTGCTGGTCATGTTCCCGGTATTTTTTTTTTTGATTGTGTGTAACGTTGTCGTCCTGGCTGTGCTGGACAGGCAGCCCGTTCACCGTGAAGGTGTACGGCGAGGGCCGGATGAAGGAGAGCATCACCAGGAGGAGGCAGGCTCCCTCCATCGCCACAGTGGGCAGCACCTGCGACCTTAACCTCAAAATACCAGGTGGGAACCGGGGGAGCTTCTCCAAGCCAACCCCTCCTGTAGCTCCTCCGCCTTCTATCCCGCTTCTTATTGGTCTGTTTTTACGCACCCCGTCGCCCCTTCTTGGCTTTTCGTTAAAAGCGTTGGTTTACCCCCTCACTACCCCTCCCCCCGCCCCTTCTTTTTCCTCTTTTCTCGCTTTGGCCCCCTTCTTCCTCCTCCTCCTCCTCCTCCTCGCTCCCCCGTAGGGAACTGGTTCCAGATGGTCTCGGCCCAGGAGCGCGTGACGCGCACCTTCGCCCGCAGCAGCCACACGTACACGCGCACGGAGCGCACGGAGATCAGCAAGACACGCGCCGGCGAGACCAAGAGGGAGGTGCGCGTGGAGGAGAGCACCCAGGTCGGCGGGGACCCCTTCCGGGACGTGTTCGGGGAGTTCCTGGGCCGCGAGAGCCTGGCGGGGTTCGGCGGCATGCAGGGCAACCGGCAGCCTCTGCAAGAGGGTGTGTGTGTGTGCGTGCGTGTGTGTGTGTGTGCGTGTGTGTGCGTGCGTGTGTGCGTGTGTGTGTTTACCAATTCACCTCCATAACTAATGGCTTTGCATGTATCTTCTTCAGCATACTGTTTATCCATAACATAAGCCTCGTATATTGTACAGTATGTTTGTTATTTTTTGTTATTTTTTGTGCCAGGACGCAGAAGGAAAAGACAGTAAACGGGATTAAGAAGGGTTCAGTTTAAATATTAAACTTTGTCTTGGGACAGACTTGGGACAGTAAATGAGTTATCCCTGAGTTTGTATGACTTTGATTTGTAAATTCAACAGGACATGCAAAAATCTATTTTGCACTCGCATAGAATGAGTTCAAAGGATTTGGTTACGTTCGCTATCCTTCTCCATTCTGTGTCTAGTGTGTCTAAAAATCTGACATACACCATATTGCAAGTAAACTGTTGCATGTAGACTACTAAAGTCAGTTATTACAGGCCAATGGTTCGACCAGAGACCATTGCACTGCTCTTTTACAACCGCAATTGTGATTTATTGTATATTTAAAGAGTAACTGCAAGCTAAAATGATTTGAGTTTAAGGAAACTAAATTATAGGTGACACATCAATGCTGGTGTTAATATTGACCTTTTTATAAAATAATCTGCATTTTATGGCTTGGAAATGGCTCTACCCGCCATCTACGGTTTAAAATCGTCCAAGGCCCTTGCTGACGTACAACTGTAGTGTGAAGGGAATGTAAATGTTAACATTAATCCTAATGTTAACCCCCTCTCAGCCCCTCCCCCCCCCCCCCACAGCTCCTTGCCTACCTTTTAGCATTTTTCATAATCGGAGCTGGGTCACACGTTCATGTAGTTAACAACAGGTGGGGTGTGTTCATGCATGAGTCTGAGTGTGTTCCATTGAGAACTCCTGCTGCCGCGTTGTGGTCTGCTTGTAAGGGAGCGCTCGTGTAAAACCTAGCGAGGCTATACAGCTGGACTGGACTGTTAAATGTGGGAGCCTGGGAAACCTCATTTAAGGAGAAAGGCAACTGACGGCTAGTTTTCTCCCCCCTCGCCCCTCCCCCCCCCTTTCCGGTCCTCCCAGGTGAGGCAGGGATGCAGGAGATGACGGCCCAGGTGACCAGCCCCGGGGGGCAGACAGAGGACGCCGAGATCATCAAGGGAGAGGACAGCGCCTACAGCGTGCGGTTCATTCCAGGGGAGATGGGACCCCACATCGTCAACGTCAAGTACCGAGGCCAGCATGTCCCCGGGAGCCCCTTCCAGTTCACCGTGGGGCCCCTGGGGGAGGGAGGGGCGCACAAGGTGCGAGCGGGGGGCACGGGCCTGGAGAGAGGTGTTGCAGGGATGCCAGGTGGGTTGCAGACCTCAGATTGATTTTGTTTCGCTTGGCTCTAATTTATTTCCCCAGATTTTCCTTCCTGTTCTGGAATGTTCACTTACTTTTGTGCAATACTAGGGTGCACCAGTAGAGGGCGCTGTGACATTCCTGTATTCTGTATTGTAGCCGAGTTCAGTATCTGGACCAGAGAGGCGGGTGCAGGCGGTCTGTCTATCGCTGTAGAGGGACCCAGCAAGGCCGAGATCACCTTTGAAGACAGGAAGGACGGCTCCTGTGGAGTGGCATATGTGGTGCAGGAGCCAGGTAACACACCGCTGGTGGAGACGTAAACACCTTGCCTAACACACACAGTTATTGATTCCAGCAGAGAACAAGTTTAAAGGTACACTCTGCGATTGTGTTATAGTGCCCCCCCGAAACCCCGAAATTTCAGCTCTAGCTCACAGTTCATTTTTAAAAGCGGAGTTGAGTCTGTTAGCTCTTGGAATACATAGACTGGTGTTGCAGTGGTGGATGAGTCTTTTAGTTAATGTGTCACAACACACAGTTCAGCGCCCCCTGCTGTGTACAGGCTGGGTAGCCACAGACCGGTCAGAGTGCCCATGCTGGTCATAATGGTTCGGCTCATCGGTGTATATAGACTGGTGTTGTAGTGGTGCTGGAGTCTGTTAATGCCAAGTTCATCTCTCAGGGGACTATGAGATTTCCATTAAGTTCAATGACGAGCACATCCCAGACTCTCCCTTCATCGTTCCCATCGCCACTCTGTCCGATGACGCCCGCCGCCTCACCATCACCAGCCTGCAGGTGAGAATGCAAGCGCGCACACACACACACACACAGGCAAACTGGTAGGCCTATTCCGAGAGATGAAGTCGCTTTTATGGTCCCAGATGAGTGAGTGAAGTCACACTATATTAAATCCAGTGATGCGCTGCCATTTATATTGGAGATGCCATTTTGATTTGCTGCAAATATATTTATTATGGGGCTGATGGGTTTGGCTGACTGGCTTTGAAACTAATATGTGAGCAGATCTGTATGCACGTGGCATAACCCTGTGTCTCTGTGGTTATTCAGAGACAGGCTAGCTGCTTTTGTGGTAGTATTACACTATATTTGGCCTTGGCCTTTGTGGTTGAGGAGAGTGACAGTTCTATTTTACACAAAGCGCTTTTACTGCCAGTGGTTGAACAATTTGGCTCCTCGCCATCGACTTTCTGATCCGTTTTGACCGTCTTGCCTTCGCCAGGAGAAGGGTCTAAAGGTTGGGCAGGAGGCCTCGTTCGCGGTGCAGCTCAATGGAGCCAGGGGACTGATTGATGCCAAGATTCACACACCATCAGGAGCCATAGAGGAGTGCTACATCACTGAGCTGGACAGCGGTGAGACCCATAGGCCGACACAGTTACAGGCTTAACTAAAGCAGAGGATGTAAAATGGCTTTAAAGCTATTGGATATTATTAAAATAAAAATGTTCTAATGTATTTGTAGTTGACTAAACATCTTCTCAGGTATATTGCAAACATTGCATATAGGCCTACTCAAAGGAGAACTTGTCAGTTGGCCCGCCCTAACAGGTGCAACAGAACGGATCAAGTGTAATGTGCTGTCAAGTCCGGTTTACTGTGCGAGGACGACTGATTGCACCATAATCAAGCATAGTGTGTGTGCCAGAGAACCGGAGAGAAGAAGTCTGAACAGCCACATTATCTTTAACACCTTTGTTTAAAGACACAGCGGCTTTAACGTGAATTAAAATGTTCCTAGTTTACAGACTAGAGGGGAAGAAAGACCACTTTGGGGTCACCGTGGGGAAAAATCTATAAAATTGCTGATTTTAAGACTCTGTTTACTGCTTTGTTAAATTTGTTGTCCAACCAGGAAATCTAAATCACCGCTTTCCAGTTTATATACGTACAGTATATACATATTTAATGCAATATCTTTTTGTATAGTTTATGATATCCTATCTCTCTTATGGTGCCTCCAGACCAGCATGCGATCCGGTTTATCCCACGGGAGAACGGCGTCCATTCCATCGATGTGCGCTTCAACGGCAGCCACGTTCCCGGGAGCCCCTTCAACATCCGCGTGGGAGAGCCAGGGCAGGTGGGAGACCCGGGCATGGTGTCGGCTTTTGGACCTGGCCTCGAGGGAGGCTCTACAGGTAAGCTGACAGTAGACAGTCTACAACACCACAGGCAGTGGCACAGCCCCCGCGGTAGCTCTGCTTCTGGTATATTCATATTGGATAAGCTTGTGTCATTAAGAATTAAGGTACCAACCCAATTTAACCAAGTTGAAGAGAAACAATAGTTTAAAGGTTAATTTATTACTGAAATATTGGCTGGTGTCTGTTTAGAACCGACAGCTGACACTCTCACTGAATATGTGGCAGGGTAAAAAAAATGTCAAAATGATGGACAGCAATCCCAATGACATTTTCCCCCCCTATATGTAATGTGGAATAATTAGCCAAAGTGATGGTATTTGCAGTTATCCGATATCTGATGTTAATCGATGGATTCCTCCCTGTCTCGGTCGTCCTCTGGGGTGTCCTCTGGGGTGTCCTCTGCCAGGCGTTCCCTCTGAGTTTGTGGTGAACACGTGTAACGCCGGCTCCGGAGCGCTGTCCGTGACCATCGACGGCCCGTCCAAGGTCAAGATGGACTGCCAGGAATGCCCCGACGGCTACAAGGTCACCTACACCCCCATGGCGCCGGGCAGCTATCTCATCTCCATCAAATACGGGGGGCCGCAGCACATTGTGGGAAGCCCCTTCAAGGCAAAAGTCTCAGGTGGCTCGGGGGGGAGGGGCCTCTTGCCCTTTTCTTGTCTTTCTTGTCCTTATCTCTCACACAGTAGCACACACGTTTACATTACACACACAGACAGACATGCAGGAGTGTAGTTACAGTGTGTTGGATGGGATGAACCACTTCTGAGCTTTAACGCTTGTTTTCTCCCCCCCCCCGCCGCCCCGCCGGCAGGATCCAGGCTCTCGGGCGGCCACAGCCTCCACGAGACGTCCTCCGTTCTCGTGGAGACGGTCACCAAGACGTCGGCGGTGGGCGGAGGGCCGTTCGGCTCCATGCCCAAGTTCTCGTCGGACGCCAGCAAAGTGATCTCCAGGGGCGCCGGCCTGTCGAAGGCCTTCGTCGGACAGAAAAACGCCTTCACGGTGGACTGCAGCAAAGCGGGTGAGGGTCAGCGCGCACATAAACAAACACATAGAAACACACGTGAACTGGAACGCAAGCACAATCTGACCATGTTTTATCTTCAGGCACTAATATGCTAATGGTGGGCGTGCACGGGCCCAAGACCCCCTGCGAAGAGGTGTACGTCAAACACATGGGCAACAGGATGTACACGGTCACGTACACCGTCAAGGAGCAGGGGAACTACATCCTCATCGTCAAGTGGGGGGACGAAAATGTCCCCGGCAGCCCCTTCCACGTCACGGTCCCTTAAAACAGACCCCTCCACGTCGCAGACCACCCCCCGTACCGTCACACAATGCACTACAGATGCAAAGACTGTTTTTATTCCCCCTCGTGCAGGTGGAGAGATGTGACGAACCACGCGTGTTGCTGTGCGAGTCCTTCATGGAGCTTTTTTAACAGGGGTGTCATTGTAGGGACAACACAGGTGTGGCTCATAACATTCACTCTAGGCCCCTTTTTTATTCAGGTATGCCAATGCACACGCAATGTGTTGGTCGCTCCATTAGCGCTGTCTATACCGGCTCACTGGTGTAACAAAGTGGCACGGGCCCATAGTTAATGAGGAATACCTGTGTTTACCCTACAACGACACCTCTGTGAAAAGGCTCCATTAAACCTCTTCTGCTACCAGTACAACAGCTGGCATCTGCAGCAGCTGGCAAACTGCCACAACAACTGAAGGCCACGAAACCAACTGTATTATATATTCAAAATACAATCTGAAATTTAAAATCACCGCTCGCCGATTGAAGTTTGAAGTGCTTTGGCCTTCCTAGTGTTAAGCAACATTGCAACTCGTTTTCTGCAATCAAAATATAACTTTTCTACTTTTCAGCATGATGATATTACATGGAAACGTGTGTATTCTTGACATCTTCATGTCACCTTTTACTGCCTAAAGTATCCCACAATACTGCAAAAATCCTTGATCACAGGCCGTTGGCAGATGGAGAGACTGCTTTTAATTTCTATTTATTTAGACCTTTCTTTTCATTTTCTTTGACAGAAAATTGTCTTATTGTTCTGTAAGAAGTGTTTGTTTCGATCGTAGAAGTCTGTATTATGCCATCTTGTGACCTGGCGACTGAATGCCAGATGATGAGCTGGTGAGCTTTTTAAAGTTTTTTTTTTACTAAAGGAGAAACATGTAGTGATGCAATCATTTTGGTGTGTGAATGTCGGAAAAACACAGTGAAACAATATTATAGTGTGACATTTTATAGTGATTTTTTTAATGTATCAGAAACGGATGACAGAAATTAATTCTTAAATGTTTGTATTACTGTTTATTTAGCAAGATTGTGCAGGCATAATAAATGTTTATTTGCTAACTTGCCATTGAGAAAAACAATTTTATTGTCTGGTGTGTCTGCCTTGTTCTTCTTGGCCAGCCATGTTATCTGTACGATAAGCAGCAGTTTCCTATTTTCCTCCTTCTCTCAGTAAATAGATTAGTTCTTAAGTTGTTCAATACTGCATTATTGTAACTTTAATTTTGTGTCACTCAAAGACAAATAATCTATTAATCACTTCAACTCTATCCACCGCTACACTAACAAGGAAGGTTTAGAATAGATTTTATTTACCAGTCTTTTTGTCTTAACCCCTGCCCCTAAATTAAGTAACCATATGAAACTGCATTGTCTGCATAGTAAGTCGCTTTGGATAAAAGCGTCTGCTAAATGCTGTAAATGTAAATGTAAATTGTCTAAATACAGTGTTTTTTATTTAGCCCTCATAGAAACTGCAGTGGGAACCTGGGATTAAAATCCCAATCCAGTCCTACTATCAATATACCTTGTATTTTTAATCAAACAATGAATTATTTCTCAGTATTTTGAGGGCAATTGGTTCAAGAAAGACTAAAACACAATGTCATAATTTCTCTTTTTCTGAACATTGCAACATGTAGCTGACATTTTTGTCAGTTGGTAGAACAAAAACAGGTTGCTGCATCTTTCATTGAGCTTTTATTTAGAAGACTACAATCAAGACCAGTACAAACATGACACCGAAGAAAACAAGTAATAAAAGTAGGCTTCCAGGCTTCTTTATGGAATGCCTGACGATGTATCCCACTTTTATTATAGCCTACTATGTTTTTGCCTTGGATATACAGTAAATGGGACAGATGGACAAGCCTTCAACCTGACCAAAAATAACTTTTGCTACAATTGAAAATTGACTCTACTGCCACTAGATGTCACTGTCACAAAATAAAACTACTTTGAGGTCAAAGTTCATCCACCTGGTCATCTTCATGTACAACATACTGAGGTGAAGAATGACACAAACTCGGATGTACAGTAATGTTTTTTTAAAGATGTGTTTAAAAGAAAGTTCTGATGAAATGCTTGCTAGCTAGTCATCAGATCAGATGTTAGATTTTCTGCTTAGAGGCAGAACTCTTTCCAAATGTATATATTCATCATAGACAGTCTTTAATGGCCCTACATGGACTTTGGTGTCATTTAGATGTCCAGCATGACAAGGGTGAAGAAAGGCAGTAGACGAACCATCACGTATCAAGGTGCTGAAATTTCATAGAAATGCTGTTAAACACAAAAGAGAAATGTTAGTGTGTTAGCCTCAGAAGTTACTTAGAAATATTGTTTTCTTTCAGACAAAACAGATGAGAGCAAAGGCCATATGAGAGAAGATAACAAACACACAAGTAAGGATGTTTACATACAGTTTAAATATAGGTCTTAAAAGTTATTTTTTTTCCAAATCTTGCCTATGTGGGTATCTTTCTCACACACTGCTACACAGCTGGAATCGGAGCATGCCTAATCAGATGCTAATAGATATTGGACTGTTTCCAGCTCATGCCTCATCCTTCATTAGCAAGGAGCGGATTCATATTCTGCAGGATTTATGAAATGGAAAGGACTTCCAGCTGTTGAGTTCACATTTAGAAAATCTAGCTTGAAGAGCTGTAAAATAACACATTTAATGCAAATGTAATGTTCTCACGACTTGTTTCACATTAAACTTTACCTAAGCGGCCTCTAGATGGCAGCAGAGCTTTAGGAAATGTACATACTACTGTACTCAAAGCATGCAAACTATGGCAATGGAGAAAGTGTATTATATCTGTAAGCAAGTATATTTGCTTGTCAAGTAATTTCAAGTACAAGGCCATGAGGTGTGAGAATGAAATCAGAAGCACTTTCGGTGCAAGCATTTACGAAAAGAATGCAGATGTGTATTTCAGTGAGAAGACAAAAGGGATGGGTAAATGGAGCCAGACGGCCGTGATATTGTGAGCACTGGTTCTGCAGTAGTTGTGATGGTTCCCATTGAGGTTTCACAAGCACACATACAAGTCTTGTTAGCGTGTGCTCTTTATTAGCATTATTTCTTGGTTTATTTAGGTATTTTGTGTCGTCGAACAAACAAGGGAGCAAAGTCACTATTTGATGTCTTTAGCCTGAGATGTTTGGAATGGGTTTAAACGTTGCTGAAGTGCTTTGTCAATATTCTCATACTGATCCTCTCTCTGTGAAGAACACAAACGCATAGGTACACATGCCCTCTTTCTTTCTCTCTCTCTCTCTCTCTCTCTCTCTCTCTGCACTGAGGAGAGCCACTTCTCTTTCAATTCCCGTGCGTGAAACCTTGGGAAGACACTATTTTCGACAGCGAAAAAGAAATCACGTTTGACTGTTTTTTTTTTTTTAAAGAAAGTGATTCCGTACAGAGACAGTGTATGCAGTGTGCTCTGTACAGAATAATCTGTTTGTGTGTGTGTCCTATATTATCATACAGTATCTGGCCATGTCTAACTGTGTGCTGGTGTACAGTATGTGTGGCCCCATGGCTGTGTGTTTCCCACCCAACATGGTGTGCATTAATAAGGATATTATTAGGACCAAGTGGATGGCTGGTAATTAATGCCTCTGAGAGAGATAGTGGTGGTGGTGGTGGTGGTGGGTGGGGGGGCAGATTGAAGAATAGAGGAAGGCGGAAAGGCAGGGCAGTGCGTGCTGGATAAAAATACCCCTCTTAATTTAACCAGCCAGAATTCTAATCCAGGAGAGAGAGAGAGAGAGAGGCATGAGCGAAAGCCAATACAGCAATATGGCAGAGAGAGTGTGTAAGGTGAACTCTCGGCACGTGAGGTAAAGGGATTTAACGGCAGTTTCTGTTGAGGCACGACTATGTAGCCACAGCAAGGCAATATGTTTATCCTTAACTTAGGAAAGCAACGTTTATCTTCATTGTTTGTTTATTAATTTATTTACATAGCTGCTATCAATAATTTCCACCCTGTGTCTTCATTTGTCTTGCTTTCGGTCAGTTAGAACTACAAAAGTGACTTTTACCTCGCAGATCCCGGTCTCATTGGACAATAGCGTTCAAATGCATCACTTCCTGTGGGCTGTCCGCCTCAAGCACTCGTTTTTATTTATACTTGTGTTGTGTGCTCGCACCACAAATAAAATAGTGTTTTTTTTTAACAAAGGAATCATGTATTAATGTCAGACTTGGACCTTTTTATTAATGTTAACACGGTACAGTATTACTGTGTGGTGTGGTGTGCCGTGCTTCCAAAAACCTTTTTCTGAAGCTTATTAATGCAGTAAAGATCCACGATACCAGAGAAGACGTATCGCCATAGGTCTCTGCTTGGAGAGGGAAACGGGCCGTACAGGAGTACAAGCTGTTTTGCATTTGCTTAAATAAAACCCTCCTGATGCATTATTCAAATTTAGATCATAGAGAAGTATGCTATTTAACAAATAACTTTGGCGGAATGGCTAGTTCAGAGGGCTTCTACTCAACATACATTTAAGTATGGGTGTATTGAACAGCGACTTTAACCCCCCCGAATTTGCCAGCAGCAGACATGACGTTTTAACAGCAAAAACATGATGGTAAACGTGTATGAACATATGCAACCATGATAAAAACTTATAATAATAACAATAATATTAATAGGTGGACTGCTTAGGAGAACCTCCTTCATTCAAAGGGTCAATGAGGTTGGTGTAGGTGAGTCAGTTGGGTGTCAGCTGACCGTCAACTGGGTGTCAGCTTATAGACAGCTGAGCGACAGGAGCGGGCGGACTACCGTGGCCTGCCTGCTAGCTCTCCGGCCGGCACTTTGTGTGTGCACATCCTAATTGAAAACGGGCGCAGATTGGAAGAAATGATCAAATTTTCTCTTCAGCCCCCGAGAGATATCTTAAATAACAACAATTACGCCCTGCACGCGCCTCACATATGCGCACAGATATGGAGAGGGAAGAAAAACATCTTTATTCCACACACGCATACATAATAGAGCAGCTCTAAAACGTTTTGACACTGTGGCCTCCCAAAACTGATTTCAATGGCATTATGTAAGCATAAAAAATGTTGTCACACTCTATTACGATTTCAAGATTTCAAAATCTTGTAATCATTTTACTAACATCTCCCTAAAAGCATCCCTGCCCAACAGCTGGAGAACCACTGCACTGAAGCAAAGGAGGCAAAAGCTTTTCTGAATACGGTAGGCTATTGTCAGGGCTAGGCAGGGTCAGTAGCCTACAGTATATGGCTGGCTCCTAGCAGGCCTGTTAAGCTAAGGCCCCATGTCCAACCGGGGCTGGAGAGATTCGGGCCAGTACACACTGCGCTACATCAAGCTGCTTCAGAATGGCTGCGGCTTCATACTCTATTAGCACATTGTACTTTAACTGGGCTTTATACTGAAGTTAACTGTATCAGGCTAAGGGCGGATAGCTTGAAATGGAGAGGTACACCCCCCCCTGCCCCATCACGCTACACCGGTTCTGAGTGAGAGGGAGAAGATTGGGGTGAGGAAAAAGAGCAGAATAATTTCGCTCTCTGCGCTGGCCATTCAGTTCCACATTGATTTTTGGAGAAATTGAAGAACTGCGGCGACGGAGAGAAATGACGTGCGCCAGTTCGCACGAGGGGGCGAAAGCAAGGGACTTTCCCGTGAAATTGTCGCGAAAATGGGAGAGGGTTTAGCGGCGCCAGCTGCGGCTGGATTTATAGAGCCAATCTGATCGTGCGATGACGGGTCATAACCTGGGCACTTTATTCTTCCAGTGTGTCTCACTATGGCAACTGTGAGCGTAAGCTCATCTTTTGCCAAAAGTTGAATGTTTGGGTCTCATTCTATAAATACTCTTCCCTTTTTTTCTGATACTTGAGCGAGCACACACATAGCCTACACACACTCGCACAAATGAAGTAGCTGTTCACAGGCAGTCAGAACTGCCTGGGGTCTTGCGAAGAGTGGGTCTATTGCCAATTAGCTACTTTGTTCTAGTCAGTCAAGGGGCGCCTGTTCCAATTAACGTACTCACTAAGCAAGCGAAGATGAGGTGATTGTTAATTACCTAGCTTGTCTTGCTTAGATTGGGCTGGCCCAATCAGTAAATAGTGTCATTTCCACAGAGGCCGGTATCCATGTCTACATCACTGAAATGGGATGCATTATTATTATTATTTCAGTGTGGTATGTTTGACCAAAATGTATTTCATACAAACTCACATTACAATATGTTTCTGTAATGAACCAGGAGACTCAGGATGAGAGAAACACAAGTGCGGGATGTTTATTTCATGTCTTTGGCAAAAGCAGTCTAACAAGCAGGGCTAACAAGTCCAGGGCAGGAAGGGGTCAGGCATCTGCGTCAGGGCAAACGGGGTAATCCAAAACAAGGAGACAGGCCAGGGTTGAAACCGGGAAGACTATGGAACCACGAAAGGGAAATGTATTTCAGACTGTAGTTAGACTAACAAGACTTCGCAAGTGAGGGGAGATTGATTGATTGAAGAGGGATTGGGGCTGATTAACCGGGTGCATGTGTGTGTGAATGGGAGAGCAGAACAAGGAAGTGAACTAAAACTCGGGGGAAGGAGATCTAGGGGGCGGAGCTGGAGGTGTGTTTGTGGCAGAGACGGGTGTGAGTGTTACAGTTTCATCTGAAATCGAGAGAGAGCATTTAGTCTAAAATCTAGCAACAACTATTTATGAATAAACATCTAAGCTGTTTAGTGAAAAGTAAATTTATTGGTAACACACATATGCTATATATATATATATATATATATATATAAATTGACACAGTTTTCCCCAATTGTGGTTACGATTGTGATTTCAATGACAATATAAGTTGTCATTTGTTTGTTTGTACCTATCAATGCTCTCTCAGTTCTCCTACACACGCATGCATGCACAAACATTTCCTCTGGGAAATTTCTGTTACTGTAGTACCCATAATCCTTTGAGCTTCTGGACTAGACAACATTGAGGATTTGAGAGAGAAAAGCAACATACAAATAGTTTTGTGTCTTTTTTAACACATTTTTTGCCTTCTGTATTCTATTGGGAAGGATATTCATTAGCCAAATCTATAACAGGACTTTGTGCTAAGCTGGGATCTGTCTTATCAGAGAAGACAGGGCAACATTACAGCACAATTTTCCTTATATTATTATAGTTTCCACACGTCCAAGAAATATCCCATACGTATATACAGTATGTATTGGTATTACAATATATATTGGAAATATATATTTGAAAAATATATTCATTCTGAATTGGATAATTCTGTCCCATTTTCTTAAACGCAGTTACAACACAGCAGTGCAAATGGCTTTATTGATAGCGCTACAGCCCCAGGTCGAGGGGGCGTGTCCTTTTCCAGCGGTGCGACTTTAATTGGCTGACAGCGGAGGTCAGTCATCATCATCTGTTAGCAGTGGAGTCCATTAGCGTTCAATTAGCTACCTTGTGGGCCCCAGCTCAGACACAGCACACAGGCCATCTGGCCAAGTGTGTGTGTGTGTGTGTGGGGGGGGGGGTGGTAGTGGGATCACTTAAACAGGAGAGGGAATGCGATATACTGTACCGACTATCGTTCCTTCAGTGCGAATGTGTGTCGTTAGGCTGTGTTCGGAGTCCTACTCAAACTTGATGGAAGCCATCTTTAATTTGAAATTATTTTTTAAAACAAATTTTAAAAACAAGCTAGCACAAGATAAAACTCATACTTGGTATACCGTTATAAAGGGAGGGAGAGGCAGCTAAAGAGGGGAGCACACCTTGTTTCTGTCCTCTGTGACCTGGGAGAATTCTGAACGGCCTTTTTATTTGCCTCTGTTGAGCCTTAATGCAGCCCGCTCCTGTGTTCCCAGCCTTCAAATAAAGAGATAAACGGTGCAGTGGGTCATTAACGCCGTCTCCCGCTAGCGGCTAATCCCTGCGTCCTCCCGAAGCCCTTCTGCCCTTGTTTGCGGCTGCCTCCTACACCCCATCAATTTGGCCCAACTCGATTTGATCAGCGCTCGCCATTTTGCCATATTGCTGTATTGGCTTTCGCTCATAACTCTGCCTCATTAGCATCCTCTCTCTCTCTCTCTCTCTTTCGCTCTCTCTCTCTCTCTCTCCTGCGTGCGCATTGAAAGCTGCATACACAGGCACACACAAACAGACTTACAAGCAGACTTACAATCAGTACATTTGTACAATACCAACATACACATCAAGCCGCATTCTCCGGTGCTGAAAAATGGCCACTTGAGACAGGCTCCAAAAGCGAGGGAATCCTCATTGACCCCCATGTTAAAATGTCCAACTTTACAGCAGAAATAAACACGTTTACAGCCTGGTACAGAAAACGGTTTTGGTCTCTATAGGTAGTTTCCCTATCATGACAACTGTACAGGGGTGAATTTTTATATAACTCATCAGTAAGGGTGTGGCTGATTTGAGTGACAGCTGGCTGCGTGCTGTCCAGGTAGCCACCCGCTAGCTGTCAGGCACTACCAAGATGGCGACGGCCAGAGCCGGCACAATTGAGCTCCAAACCCGTTCTTCAGAAAACACACACAAATAAATATGTATGCACAGGCGCAAAAAACGAATTACATTCCTCATTGTCTAAGGAAAGCTGCGCGCGTGCGTTTAACGTCATCACAACAGCTGCTCTCAGGAACAGAACCCAAAACACTGGGCTCCTCCACGGGCAATTCCCCCACGACCCTCACCCCCGGAAAGTTCTCCTGGCGTTCTGCATTCTGCGGTAGGCTCTAGAATGCGTGTGCAGATGTCAGCCAGATGTGGAAGTGACACACAAACGGGAGGCGCGGGGACATTTTACAAGGAAAACAATGTGTTTGCTATCAGTGTCCCCTTCCACAAATACACCTTCTACTTTGTCCGGAGGCTATTGCACAACTCTGCCCGTTACCGAAGGGTGGGTGGGGGCGTCTGTTATAAATGAGCCGATTTAGTGTGTGTGTGCGCGTGTGTGTGTAATTACAGACTGTTTATAGGTTCACTGTTGTCCTCTGCGTCGCGCACACAGCCATTACCACCTGTCTAAGGTATGTAATGGATGACGCTATAAGTGTGTAGGTGTTTCGGTGTGCCTTTGTGTGTCTGTGTCCTTGGCCGTGCTGATCCTGGCTGCAACCCTAACGCCCCCCCCCCCCCCCCCAACAACGACTTTCCTTATTGTTTCCCCGCATTCTTCTCTTTCTGTGTTACACTTTTTATTTTTTATTTGTTTTTACGATTTCAGGATATCAGACATTCTCTCTCTCTTCCGTCACTGATATTTCCTCTGTCTAGCCCCCCCCACACACACACACACTGTAGCCCTGACTGTAGATTTATGGACAGTTATAACCTGGTTGGGCGTCTGTTCGTGTGTGTGCTAAGACATCATGTGTGTTCTGAGTCTGACTCCACTCATTGTCAGTCCACTGACCAATGGAGTGAGTGCTATTTTGATATGTTTTCAGCGAAAACACGTCGTTCTGGACGGTCTGTGTGGTTTCTGACAGACCAGACGGCCTTCTTAACCCCTCCTAAATGTCCCTTTGGCCTGCCCATAGCGCTCTGTATCCTCTCACGGCTTCAATGACAGTTGGAGTAAAAGTCATGGTGGACAGAGCAGCGACGGAGGGAAAAATTGGGGAAGACGAAGTGCCAGGCATGCAGGCAGGGGGTTGAAATAGTGAAAAGAAATGACAGCAGGAGTAAGAATGGAGAAAGATGAGGCGAGGGATGATGAAAGGGGAGTGGTGCATCGACCGTGACATGGAGGACGTGGTGAGTGATTCGTTCCTGGCCAAGTAACGAGCCGAAACCACTGCTACCACACTGCTTGCCTTACAGCGCCAGGGTCTCGGATTCCACTCCTGCCCTATGTGGAGCTGTATAGCTCACAGTAGGGTTTACGGGCCCTTGGTTGGCTTTTGGACAGTGGGTCTGTCAAAAAGTATTGAAATTGTCTTTATAAACATTTAAAGGTACACTTTGAAAACCCTTCAGTCGACCAGTGTTCACCTAAACACTACTTTCATGAATGGGGAGTATGATATGCTGAATTATTGTAATATTACCCCAATCAGGAATAAATAAATAGCAGCATAACAGACATGCGTTTACATGAAAAGGTTTAAGAGTGTGGATTTAACGTGTTTATATATATATCTGCCGGTTTATTTATTACATTCTTGCCCTTGACATTAGCATGCTAAGCTATGCTATGCTATGTTCATTCATTGCAGAACTAATTTCCCAGAGAGGATAAAGTTCAGTCTAATCTAATTTAATTCCTGTTCCCTTCAATCTGTCTGGGCATCCATTCTTATTCTTTTCCTTCTCTTTGAAGTGATTGTTTCATCACCCGCTCTTAATAGATCAATACATCTGTACAATGTAGGCTAGAGAACAAATTTAGAGAACTAGAGAACTTTTTTTCTTTAAGCGACACATCAGTCATTATAAGCGAGACTGCATGAAACAAACTAAGAAATCTTATTCCAACACTTTCGTATTCCATTTGAACACCTTCTGTTGTTTTTGTTGTTGTTATTGTGTATGTATTGTGTCTATCTTGTAACGCAACCATGTAGTCAGGTTTACAGATAAAGCCATTTATCATTACCCTGTTTGAGAGGGCTTTACCTACCATGCCATATATCATACTAAATCTTGCACTATTGGGCACGTAGTAGACACTCCAATACCTATGTAACAAAACAACAGCCTCAATATAAGATTGAACCTAATATGGGAACCAGAGAAGAATGTTTAACTTGTATTAAGAAAATAACTGCACACAGCAGACGGGAATGTACTGTAGTTTAGCTGTCTCCTCGACAGTGTGTTAAAAGGTTTCTCCAGCACTTAGCAAAGCACTGCTGGCCACAGAGAGCATAACTTAGTTCTGTTCCAATGAGTGTTCTAACGACCCGCTCCACCTGCGGGCTGCTATGGAGCTTATTCACACTCCTACTTCTGATTTGCTCATATTTTCCGCTCAAGGCGTGACAACATCTCTCACTCACACTTCCTTCTTTCATCGACTATATTTTCTCATTTAGATTCCCTTTCAAAAAGTCTTTCTAAAATTTCCTTTAAGGTAAATATACACATCTGTACCGTGTTGACGTTTAAAACCAAATTGGTTGTCAGAGGTAAGAATATACTGTTCCAACCTGCTGAGAAGAATTCTCTCCAACTCTTTAGATAAAATGCTATAGGGCTATGGGTCTATAATTGTCCATGCTGTTTATTTTGCCAGCTTTTTCTTTGATGACGGGCATTAATAATACAGGTAAGATAGTTTCAGTCAGAGTCCCATGCACTAAGAAACCTGTCATACAAATAGCAAACGGAGGAATAAGTTTCTTGCTTGCATATTTTAGATGTTCAGCCGTTATTTTAGCCGTGCCACGCACTTTATTGTCATCTAAAACCAATACTGCACATTTGACCTTTTCTGAATTAATAACCACATTTTCATTATTATCAATATTTTCCACCTCAAAAGTATTCCTCCCAATACAGTTAAACAACTCATTATAATCTTGCTGCCACATCTGGCAGATTACATTTGAGCCACTGACTCCCTCAATATTTGCATCACTTTTTATTGATTTGTCAAAAGCTTTTGACACGGTTGATCATGATGTTTTAAAGATTAGGCTTCTTAATTCGGGGTTTTCAGAGAATACTGTTTCTTGGTTCTCAAACTATCTTAGTGACAGAACCCAGTGCATTAAGTATGATGGTGTTCAGTCTGGTATTTTACCAATCCTTAAAGGGGTTCCACAAGGTTCTGTGTTAGGCCCTTTTCTATTTACTATTTATATAAATAACCTTAATCGGCATGTGTCTGATGCAAACTTTCATTTTTATGCAGATGACACAGTTATTTACTGCTGTGCACCTTCTCTTAAACAAGCC
>JAOEHI010036248.1:0-23122 GCA_025447815.1 Percopsis transmontana | reverse complement strand
AACAACTCCTGGGGTTGTTGGGGAAACTAAATACTCCTCATGAGTAATGCCTAATGTCCTGCACCTGTGGGCCTAATCACCCACAGGTGCGCTGCGGGAGAAGGAGGCACGATGCGCGCATAGCCGTGAGCGCGCCGCTCGTGACAAGTTTCATGTTTACAGTCCCAAATAGAAGTCTCTGTGGATTATCTGTGTGGGTTATGATCTCCATGTAAAACATGTAGTTAAGGATACAACACTCTGAATTTTCCATAGAGGTTAATGGTGTGCATGCAAGTCAGGTAATATAAAACCTCTTCCACATCACAATTACCTATACCTGTACAATTACAATTAGGTAATTTAGCAGACACTTTTATCCAAAGCGTCTGTAATGTTTGGCGCCAAGATAAGGCCCATAGTGTGTAAAAACTAGTATTATTATACAATTGACTAACCCCCTCTTTTGGGCAAGGTATTTCAGTATTTATCAAAAGGTGCACCACCTTTTTGTCTGAATGTGAGACATATGAATCGGAAACACATGAATGGACAAAGCACACATGCCTGTTGTGTTTTGCGCGTGTGTGTGTGTGTGTGTGTGTGTGTGTGTGTGTTTGCTGGGACACATCTCAACACTCTCATGTGGCCAGTAACATTTTATATGATATACACCTTTTACCTTCAAAAGGAAATGCCAATGGGTTCTCTTTCTTTGAGTACTTTCTAGGGATCCCATTGTCACTGGAAAGTGTAGAATTTGTAATCTCAAAACAGGCTCCTTGGAGGTGCAGGGAACTGGCTTTCCAGAGGAAGGAAATCCTTTTAAAACATGAAACACAGACAGAACATGCATGCACTCACCACGCAGCCCTGCCCTGCATAGTTGAATTAATTGCCTTAATGTGAAGCAGCTTGTACTTTGATGAGGGGCTTAATGAGGGCTGAATGTGATAGATTGTAGGCAGACACTGTGGAAGCATCAGTCAGGGGATGAGATTTTCGACGCCAGGTTCCTATTTAGTGTGTGCTACTGGTTGCTAGGCAGGAAAGAGGTATGCCTAGGTGCAGTATATTACATACAGCTTAGAAGAGGATATTTACATATTTACCAGCATGACTAGCCCTATTTGAAAGACTATTGAAAAAAAGAGCAGCATTATCTGGCACTAAGGAGGCATGATGAGATTGATCGGATGGTACATCCGTCTTTTCTGTTTCCTCTCCTTCGCTCCTTTGCCCTTTTTCTGTCCGTCGTGTGTTTTTCGTGAGCACAGACATTTGTGCAAACACACACACACACACAGCCCATGCAGTATAGGGACACACCCAGACTCTATTTGTACTAGGGATGTCTCCTCACATTAACGAGTGTGGACTCAGGGTTACTGAATAACTAATGTGCACTTTTAGAGGCTGCTGCTACACACACACACACACACACACACACACTCAATATTGCGCTGTCAGTCAAGCTTGCAATATCTCTGGGTTCCTCTTTCTCCCTTTATCGCATGCTCTTTTTCTCTCCTCTCTGATTGTTGTGCTCGCACGCTCTCTCTCTCTCTCTCTCTCTCTCTCTCTCTCTCTGACTGGCTCAGGGGGGCAGATGAGGAGGAGTGCCGACGCAGGACTGTGCTAATCTGAGGAGGGGAGAGCGAAGGAGGGCCTAATAGAAGCACTGTTCAACGCTGTTGAGGAGTTCAGCCCTCCGCTCACGCACGCACGCACGCACGCACGCACGCACGCACGCACACACGCACATGCCCGCACACGCCCGCACACGCCCGCACACGCACACTCTCTCTCTCACTCCCGCGCCACTCTGCTACCAGACTGTCAGCAAAGCAGGGAAAGCGGCTGCAGTCAGAGCGTCTGTGTGCCGCGAGCGACAGCACCTGGTGGACGCCTGGAGGAAACCGGAGCCAGACCCGGATCGCTTTGAGCCGCATCGCACCGGGATCCCGTGCGCCTGTACCGGTGTTGCAGATTTCCAGATTTCCTTCCCCCTACCCCCGCCCCGGAATCCCTCTCACCCCAAGTGCACTAGCCTTTCGCCATGCTGGACTAGACTGCGTTAGTTCTGGTTCCGGAGCGCTCCGCGCTGGACTGCAGTGGACTCCGCTGAGTTCGACCTGAAGGCCTGGGAAAGGAAAGAAACAAACAAGAGAAAGAAAGGAAGAGAGGGGAAAAAAGGAGGGATTGACAGCCCTCCACCCTCCCTCCCTCCCTCCCTCATCCTTCATCCCCTCATCCTCTCCCCTCCACCTCAGACATCCACTGTTCCTCCGCAGAGAGAGAGAGACAGCGGAGCAGTGTCCGTCTGCACAAGGGGGGGGGATCTCCTCGGCTGAGCGCTTGGCGTGACAGATTTCCCAGCAAGCATTTGGTTTTTAGTGGGGTTTTTTCTCTCCCTTTTTCTAACCTCAAGGATTTCTTTGTTGGATTACGAGCTCTTTACAAATTGCTCATCTCAATACAGAGGAAAGCGCCAGAACTCTTGACGTTTTCCGGCTCGGCGCATCTGTTTCGCAAGCGCGCGCGTGCGTGCGTTTTCACCGCGCTCGGTGCCTCGTCCGGGCTCCGGTCCCCCGAGTCGGGATTTCTTCCGGAGCGGCTGTGCTGGAGGCGTCGGAGGTGTCGCCCGCGGCAGCAGACATGGCCCTGCCGGGCGGCGTGGGGGTGGGTGTGGGGGTGACCCACCAGGACACCCTGGCGGTGCCCCCCATGCCCAAGCACTCGGGCCTGAACGAGGACCTGGTGAAGATCCTGAGGGAGAACCTTCTGCAGCCGGAGAGGGCGCGCGGACCCCGCCGCTCGCCCTCCTCCATCTCCCCCCGCCTCTCCCCCCGGAACTCCCCGCGGCTGCTGCGTCGCATGCTGATAAACAACAACATCCATAAGCAGAGGCGCTTCACTGTGGCGCACACATGGTAAGGCAGGCAGACGTGGGCGCGTGTGTGTGCGTCTGTGTGTGTGTGTGTGCACGTGTGTGCGCGCGCACACAAACGTGCGCCGCTGCCTGCCAGGTCTTTGCACCAGCGCACAACTTCGACGGTCGAGTCACGGCTGATTTTGTTGATGCGTGTGTGTTTGTGCGTCCGCGGGGGGCTGCAGTGTGATAAGCTGTGTGAACCATTTCTCTTTGCCTTGAAACGCTTTCCTTTCACGGTGAAACAGGTGTGTGTGTGTGTGTGTGTGTGTGTGTGTGTGTGTGCGCCCGCGCGCACAGGTGTGCCGGTCCACCATTGTAAATCCCCAAAGAAACCTTTTTTCCCTCCTCTTAATCTGTAGTAGAATTGCTCTCTCACCTCTCGCTCACCCTTAATTCTGTGTGTGTGTGTGTGTGTGTGTGTGTGTGCGCGCGCGCACCACTGTGTGACTATACGGTGTTGCAGTATTTAGGTGCTGATGTGAGGCAGAGTGAGCAGGGAGCCAGTCATGCACACACTCGGACCCGCCTGCGGTGCTCCTATCCCCACACCTGCCTGCCTGCACTTTCGGACTATTAATTAGTCCTCTATTCCTGGCCGTCTATCTGGCTCCCCGACTGCCGCCCACGCTCCCCCCTCCCCTCCTCTCACTCTTCATATCAATTCCCCCTGTTCTGTCTCCCCCCCCCCAACCTCCTCCCTGCTACCATCTTCTCTCCCCCAGCTCCTCATGGCGCCCCTCGTCCCTGGTTTTTTTCCTCCTCCGTTAAAAACGTTCCTTCCCGTCGATACATTGTTTATCACACGCCGCCCCCAGTGGTGGGGCCTCTTCTCCCGTTACGCTTGAATGTCGCCATTTCCTTCCCATTAGCGCGTGCTTCTCTCCTGCGCACTCCCCTCTCAGCCGCCCAGAGACTTCTGGGTCTCTTCTCTGGTCTCTCTTCTTCTTCTGTCGTTCTCGGACTCCGCTCCCCTTCATAATATACCCTCATATCCCTCTCTGCTATATCCTCTGGCCCGTCGTCCATCTTTTCACCCCCTTCTCCAAGCTATGCCCCCCCCACCCCACCCCTCTCCAAGTGATGGAACTAATTGTTGTTCCAGACATGGGTGAAATTTAGATGCTAAATATAGGGTTTTAATTCCACACTGCCTTCCCTGCGTGTGTGTAATTTACATGCAGTTAAGACAAATTAAAGCCGTTTATATGCTTGGCTATCATTGAAATTCCTAGTCACATTGCATAATATTGCATGCCATCAGTGTTCTACCACATGCTGATTTCTGCAGGCCAGAGATATACTTTATGTTCATTTCTTATTAATATAATGATTGAGATGAGAATATCCTTGCCTTTATAAGCAGGTGAGATTAGCCTGTCTGAACATCCTCACTCTTTCCCGGTTTACCACCAGAATGGTAATCAAGCCTATTGGCAGAATGTGTCTCTTTCCTGCCATTGGAGTGGATGCAATTTAAAACACCCCGTTACCAATTTAGTTTCAGTAGAATGCTTGACAATTACAATAATAGGTTACCAAGCAATTTCAGAACTAATCAAATCACTTCATGGTGTTTAGCTAAACTTCTGAGTAAATGAGTGTCAAGCCAAAACCACAGCGAGTCAATCTATTCATATATTCTGCTTGCAGTGTCTGGCTCTTTAAACAACAGTTGGATTTATGTTTTACCATGGCAGTGGTAAAACTAGAGCACGTCACGATGAATATCTAGTTCGCATATGCGCCCTGAAAGGTGACCAATGCTAATTGAAACTGTGCAGGTCGAGTTCATGCCAAAACAGTTCTATGATTAGCATCATGACAGCATTACTTGTGGGCTAAGAGGCACATTTAAGCAAGCAGGTGTAAGGGCACCCAACAAGGACACGGTGTCTGTTTTGTGTACCCCCACTACATTTGTATTTGTGATGCGTTTACACTTTTTTTTATCCCTATTTATACCATCATCACATCCTTGGTTTCTTCAATTTTTGAAGCTGAATTTTTCGTGTTTCCTTGGCTACAGAAGGATAATACTTCAATATAGTAGCATACAGTATAGACGCACATCCTGAATCAGTGTGATTCAGAATGAACTTTAACTGGGCATGCAAGCGCCAAGTGTGTGTGGCCGTGGTGTTTGTGAGAAAGAGGGGCATTGCCAGCTGCCTCTGCCTGTATGTTTGTATGATGCAAAAGATGAACAATATCGCTGGAGTGAGGCCAAGTTGTTTCTGTAACATGACTAAAGAAGGGGAGTGTAAGAAAAGACGTCTAGTTGTCTTAACTGCGTCTCAACATTTGGCAGAGGCAGCTCGTCAAAGACAGAGGCCACATTAAAGCATTCGTACGAATGAAAGACACAAAGTGTAAAAGACCACTGAGTGTCTCTAAGCGGAGAGGTCAGTGACTCAAGTCTAATTTACTTCAATCACCTCCTTATTGTTTTACAGCTTCAGGGAAGCGCAGGGCTGCTAGGCTGTAAATCTGGTGACATGCACAGCCCTCGGTGGCTCCACTTCACACTTCATTAACAAGACAATCCTCCCCAACGGAACCATTGCTTACTGTACTCCCGTCTAGTCACTTTACTAAGAAAGACGGACAATTTACTTGTATTTGTGTGGGCACTTCTAGCCACGTTTCCTTGAGGAAAATTAACTTCACATGGGCAGAAGAATGGAGAATGCATATTTGATTGCGATGCATTGGGTGTTTGTGCTTGCGTGATTAATACAAAGACCTGTCCACATGTGACGGAGTGTAACTGTATTAACTGTATTAACTACAGTAACACAGCATGTAAAACAATCTGCTCCATTGCTACGTTCTGATAGGAATGTGAAAAAGTCACATTTTTGAAACAGTGGACTAGTGAATACAAAAGGACAGGATAATTTCACACTGTACAAACTGTGTGGGAAATAATGTCAAAATTAAGGAAATACTGAATAGTAATACAACATAATACATAAACAAACATTAAACAGTGTACTGTGTACTTTGACTCATCTAATTTTATTACACTCAGCCTGACAAAATCTGCTTTTATCCAGACATTAATCGACCGGGTGACCGTTCTGGCTCATCTCTAGATTTGACAGGCTCTAAGCTATTGTTAGCAGACACACTGAAGGTCTACCGTATCACCATACAACACATGTCTATTCTCTCCTGCACGCGCAAGCAATGACTGCAATCAGCTTAATAAACCAAACCGGAAGTGGGTTTATTGGATGTGGTAAAACTCTCTTCGTGCTATACCGCTTTCAGCTTGCCTCTGACCCTGAGGTATTTTTAACAGTTATACCTTTATATAACAGCACAGGAGATCTGATGAGGGGGCGCAGGTGGCTCTGCATACTGGTAATAATTGGTATCGTTGCTTTTGTTGGGAGAGGAATAAAGATGCACAGATAGAAAAGGATAAAATGTTTAAAAGATTATTTGGTAGCTGTCTGAGTGGCAGGTGGATTGAAGGATGATTGACACAATCTTAGTTGATGGTTGATTGATTTGCAACTGAACAGCCATGTCCTCAGGTGTTTTAAGACATTTCTGAAGGCAGGTCTCGAGTGTCCAAAGACATGTAATTCATCTCTTTACTTGCATCATGTGAACTTAACGTACTTGGTAACACTTTCTAGTGACTGCTGACGTTCTCCCAGAATGCTTTGCCTAAGACGACTGCCATGTCCTGCCACTTCAGATACTACTGTCCAACATACTTATTGTATAGATTGTGAGTGTCTGTTAAATGACTAACGTCTAGATAAACTAAAGGCAGGTAGGGAGGGAGTGAGGGGAAAAGGCGTGGTCATGTTTGTGACAGGTAGTGTGAAGAGAGTGCGAACGTGGGAGTAAAGTAGAGGCCCTCTAGCACAACACAGTGGTGCTTATCTCGACTGGCCCTCTTTCGACGTCTCATTCGGTTATATCATCATTCTGTCTCTCTCTGGGCTTTCACTGTACATCAAACTCTTCGTTCTAATGACTGCTGCTCTACTAATGGTTGTATGCATCTCATAGATATGTCCAATCTAATTATTCATGTTTATACTTACTTAAACGATAAATGTTTAAAATAAACTTTTTAGTACTAAATGTACATTTAATTATAGCGCTAAAGTCTATCCTGATGATTAGAAATCAAATAGTGATTAGATGATTAGTCATCAATCAATTTGTATTGCTTTATCAATAAAAATTTAGACCATCAGTCTAAAAATTAAGAAGGAAACAAACATCATCATATGACACATCTTATACAACAGTTAGTTCCGACCAAGTATTTTGATTTGACAAGAGGCATTCCATGAGTGCTATAGAGTATAACAGCACTGGGGCTTTTAACTATACATGTATCACTACGCTTTATAGGCGTTCTAATTACCGATCTAATTATCAATGGTTATCTATCAGATTGTAACAAACTTCGCACTGCAAAGATGAACATATTTCCACAAATAACATTTGAGTTCAATTATGAATGGTCGTCAGAAGAGGGAAGAAGCCTGGATCGTTATATCAACGAGCCTCCGGCTAACCGTTGGAACTGAAACGATTGAGCAACATACAGTCTGTTCAAGCTGTTAACTAAATCACACATGCCACCAAAGTGACTGTCAACAGACTCTTATTTCACTGGTTTCACAATAAATGAAGACATACAGATAAATGTACATGATACAAAGTAGCTGGTCTACGGTAACATGTAGACTTAAAGAAAGTAGCATGCTGTGTGCAGGTAAATGTTTGTGTTGCTTGGCAACAGTCCAATCGCAGTCCAATTGCGGAACTATTTGTGTTGACGGAGCCAAATAAATGATTACCGGTAAGTGAACAAACATATTCTAGAACTGAACGCGTTTTTGTTTTTATTATTTATGTTGTGAAGCAAAGGAGGATGCAACATCCAGAGTCACTTCACTTGATTAATGAAAACATTCTTGGCAAATGCTTTCGCTTTCGTCCGTCTTGCTGTGATCTGTTGTCACTTATTACTGTTAACGATTAAATGGCGATAGTAGTGTTGTATAAAAGCAATATCACACTCAAAGTCACGCTGTCATACTGAATATAAGCAAGGCTGTGATTCGGTCATAGGTACGAGTTCTTAAGTCAAGTGCCAAAGATAATCAACTCATAAAAACTTTAAGAAATCTCTTCCTTCTCCTTAGCTAGTTTCTTGTTTAACAAGTAAAACATTAAAGAATTTGCCCCTTTAATAGCTCTAGAAGAAAACAGATTGGAATTTCAACCTCTTCATTGTCTATTTAAAGGCCTACTGTAAATAGATGCCTGCTATTATTCTTACAAATTTGTCAAGTATCCCATGTAGTACCTCTAGGTGTACTAGTACCCCCATTTGAGCAACACTGGAACAGAGAAGTCCAGGTATTCATCTTTATTTAAGTGATTTGAGGATTGAGAATGTTAAAAAAAATTCAGAAAATGGGCTAAAGCACTCTATATAAATATCTGCAGCAAGGGCAAACCTCTCTATTGTACTAAATCTGTAAGCCCACTCAACCCTATCAAATGCCTGCATAGAGTGAGATAACAAAGCCTTACGTTCATTTGTTTCTTGTGTGTTGTACAATATTAAGTATTTTCCTCATATTGGTCAAAGAGATCCTGTAATTTAGCCGTTTGGTCATCCTTGATGAGTTTTTCTAGATTGCTTTAGCCCATTTTCTAAAACATTTCAAACATTTAAAAAAATATTTTTATCATTTGAATTATTTGATGTTCAAGAATATGGCCTCACTAACGGTTGACAAGTTATGACTGTTAGTTGTTCTACTGTTGTACTGCATGTAAGGATGTACACATTGAACATCGGTATACATGAATGTGAGGGTAATACCATTCACCAGAAACTGAAAAAAAAGGTAAAAGAGTATTTTCCAGTCTTTTAGCCAAGAGTTTAAAAAATACACGACTCTCAGCGTTTGTTAAACTAATGGGGCGATCAGAGCCACAGATATTAGAGGGTTAACTGTTTTTAAACATTGAATGTACTGTATATTTGTATATTATAGGGAAAGGAGCGGGGTTGCTCTATGGAGTGCAAATACATTTTAGTAGAGTGCCCTCAATACATTTTGATTTAAAAAACAACAACCCAACAACAACAAAAAACTCTAGGTTGTAAGTATCTGGCCCAGAAGCTTTTCCATTCTGTAGGGAGTTGATAAAATCTATGACCTCCTCATATGTAATTAAGCTCCTATAATCACAGTGAGTGCTTTAGTCTCATTGTGCTTCCCTGAATCGCCTTTTGATGACAAAATTGCATTCGATTTCTGTCTACCTGCTGCTAAATGTGCAATCAGTCGGTTTGATTCCCATTTTGAACAGTCTACGTTTGGCATAGAACATACTGGCCTTAGTGTAACAACGGCGTGTGTTGGACGAGAGTAAGCGCAGCCTGCAAAAACACACACACGCTGAATTACGGATGAAACGCTAGACAGCGTTGTTTTAATGAAACACACACGTTGAAAGTTGGTTAAAAGCTAATTGTGTGGCCTGTATTTTTTTGACCTTGGAGACCTTGTGTTTTTCTAGTTCTTGTTTTTCCTTGTTTTGATCCTTATTGTCACAATTTTTTTATGATTCTATATCACTTAAGTCTCCTCTAAAATTAATTTTCCCTGCAAGAAAATCTGTATTTTATCCTTAATCACATGGCAGGTTATCTAGCATCAAAGCGAAACAGACAAGCCACAAGGTCATTGTAATTACATCTATTTAGATGTGCTGTTCTGAGAGAAGTGATTTAAATAAAGATAAGGGATTTTGTTACTTAGCCAGTTTAATCAGCAATGAGTTATGCTATGTCTCAATTGACTTAGTGACATTGTGGTAAAAATGGAAGAAACAGAGTTAAGGATGTATGGAGAGAAAATAAAGGCCACGGCTGCTAACAGAGCAATAGGGTTTTTGATATGTTGATGTCTTCTTGAGTCACCAGATGCTGCTCTCAAGCCTAAAATATTGACACCATTTATTTTCAGGCATTGGAATGAAGATAATAGAATAAATTAATGTGAGGGCATCAAATTGTTTCCTTCAGTGTTCCTTCATAACACATACAAATTCAATGCAATATTATAACAAGCACATCCATATTTACAGTCAGTGTTCCCTATTCCTAAGGCCTTTATTTATTTATTTATTTTTTTAATTATTTATTAGAAAAACTTTTTGATACTCCATTATAGCCAGACAAGATTGTTGTTTTACATGATCATTATGAGATGAGTTTGGGTTGTATGGTATGGTATGGATGATGACACATTGAGTTCTGCTTTTCGCTGCAAGTTTCCGCTTACCTGGGTCAGATCGCCCCCAAAAAAAAAATACTGATGTAACAAATACTATATGGCAGGATTGTGGCACTAATTTGGCAGCTTTGCAAAAATCTCTTTGGTCTTTTCTAAACAATTTAATTTAGTTGAGGCAAAAGATTTAATCATTTTAAAACATAAAAAAATGTCAATGTTTGTTTGTTGCTTGCTTGTTTGTTTCTCTGTATGTCTGATTATGTAGCAGTTCCTGATTCTGGTTCTGATTTGACCCTTACCCTTAACTTGGTTAAAATCATGCTGATTGTGAAAGCTTCACAATTTCCACTCTATGCAGCAGTCTGGAAACTCTCCACTCACAAGTTTTTAGAGTATATAGAATGGAGATTGTGAGTGCCAATGTTAGATGAAGCTTTTAATATACAAGAAGACTGTACCTCCATAATGGACTGTGAATGAATGGCCAGGTCTATTTTTGTGCATAGAGGCTACTGTGGATCCGTGGCCGACAAAAGGGTTAGGATACCTTCTGTTTCTTGCTCACAACCGTCCACTGTCGCCACTGTCATTGTGTTGAAGCATCGGCTAATGAGAAGAGGAAGATAATTTGTCCGAAAATGACGTTTGAATGTGGCTTAACACTTCTATTATATTCTTCTTTAATAGAGCCGTATGGGATCCATTTATGATGGTTTAGTGCAATGAATTAATTGGTCGTGGTTGATTTATAGTTGGCGGGCTCAACTATTAAAGAATCATGGAAAGTATAACCCTCTCAACTTGTCTCTTTTCCCTCCTAGAACCATTCAATATGTAGCAGCCCTCCCCACTTAACAGTTACTGGATAGAAAAAACAACATACTACAACTGTACTAGCATTTGAAAACCACCAGTCATTGTTGAGTGGGCAGGGGAGTTTACTCTTGTACCTGTAAACAGAAAAGCATGCAGAACCTTAGGTCTGCAGAATGGCTAATTTGTCTCCAACAAAAACAATGGTCAATACATCACCAGACATATGTGTAATCTGTTTTGTTTTAGCTTGAATTTCCTAGAGGCAGAGACAGGCAGAGTTTTATTTTTAGGAAAAAGCGAGAATGTTAAGTCCGATTTCACATGCTTAACAGGACTGGTCAGCCAAAGCTGAACCAATAACACAGATGTTTTGCGGAAGCTGAACCTAATTACATGTTTATATGATCCGCAACGAAAAAAAGTGCTCATTGCTAAGCTCCATGTTAATTATGAATTTTGTGGTCTGATACGGACGTCGATATTTTCAAGCAACACGTTTCAGATGATGATAAATAAATTAAATTACATTTCTACACGAAAGCCCCCTTTTTAGCATAGATCCCTCAAATATGGTTATCAAAGAGAAAGAATACTTGATTACACCTGTGGTCCCTGGAAAGACATTTAGTCCTTCCTCACCTTAACCACCATTCGATCTTTATCGCCCTCCTCTTATAGATTAGGAATGTACTGTATACTTTTTCAAGATCTACATGCAGTTGATATCAAGTATTAAGGGTTATTTTTCCACTCATTTAGCTCCCCTCTTTCTGACTTCTCTCGATGTTGGGCATTAGCGCATCGTGACACCCAATCTAATTATCTTGATTTCAGTCTTGCATTGCCGAGTTCACATCTGCCTAGTTTTAATCCCCTTGTTAATCTAAATAACAACATAGTTGGGCTTTTTATGTCATCTCTCTGTACAGTATCCCGATGATGTAGGACGGGAGGAGCCATGGGAAAATAATTGCTCAGAAGAGAGGTAGGGTGACAGATGCGGAGTCCACCTTGAGGGGTTTTAATGAGGGCCCTGTCCAATGAATCTGCAGCTGTCCGCTATGTTGTGAAAGCCATCCTGTTATTGATATCGCTCCCTTGATCATTTTTTCGCAGCTGCATTCAATATCCGTCTCTTTATGAGGATGCGTTTCATCTTGTTTGTGTGTGTGCGTGTGTGTGCGCACGCACATGTCCGCATGTGCATGCTAATATGGGCCGTGCAAAATTGGACAGTACAAATATATTTGATGGTCGCATCGGTGCCTTTGTAATGTTTCGTATTTTTATTCATATGAGTGTGTGTGTGTCCTTGTTTGTGTCACTTCTCATCTCAATTACCAGGGTCTGCACTGGGGCTGCCTCCTGCCATTGCATTGATTCAGTCTCGCCGTATGTGCTAATGAAAGACAAAAAATGAGCAGCATGCTCTTTATATGAGGTAATTGGTTGGCACCTAGTTTGTCATGGCTCATACCCTGGGTAGAGGAACAGGACAGAAAGGGCGGAGAATAAGAAAGGCAGAAAGAATGGCTGAGAGAAAATGAAACTGTAAGTCTTTGTTTGTTACAAAGAGTAGTCCGTTTTCAGAGGGTACAACCTTCACACATTATCAGAAATTGCATTTCAATTTAAGCTGCTTATTTAGCAGAGGTGCAGTGCTGCTGTATAAGATGCCTGTTATAGAGGGAGATTTATGTGAGGGAGCAGATCGATGGGAGGATAAACAAGAAAGATGGGGGGATAATGGGAGGGTCATAAAGGAGAGAGAATGGTTTGGTGATTAATGGACCTGCCCTGGGATTGATGCTGTAATCTTCTGCCCACCATATTTTCCTTTTTTTAGTTTACAGGTATACACAATAATACAAAACATATTAGCTTGTTTATAAGCCGAAACTAGCTAATGTGGACACCACACCTAGAAAAGCGTAAATGTCGGCTATACGGTACAAAACATACACAAGGCGAGAATCAGCATATGATCTATCCTTTCTGTACATGAATCTCAGCTGTGACAAGCCGGCTATAAGGGAGGTAATGTGGCATTAACACACTGATTTTAGACATACTGTATTCTATCAGTCTGTACCAAGCAGTTGCCATAAAAGACATTGTGTCTAGAGATGTACTGTATATCCTGTAACCACGCAATTTCGTGCGTTAACAACAAATCTTTAGTTGTATTAGTATTAAAAGTTGTATTAGTGTTATTAAAGTATTAATTCCATTCCACAGTATTGATTGTTTCAGCATCACAAGGAGATTCTCACAGGTATTTGCTCTGAGATTTATTTCATTTAGCAGATGCTTTTATCCAAAGCAACTTACTGTGAGTACAGTTACACGTATTAAGGAGAAGCAGTAAGGTGTAGCTGCAGTAACATCTAGCTGCAGAACCAAACACAAATTTAGTTATTAAAGACGCTATGTTGCTAGTAAGTAACATATACTTTACATCTCTCATAAAACTACATACTGTATACTGTATTATACTGTATGTAAATGTTGGTTTCAAAATGTTTCAGCAATATTTGTTTCATTTATCATTACACTTATTGATACATTATTATGGAAATGCACTAAATCTGTATGTCAGCTTTCAAGGCTATTCTGGACTAGCCAGGGAACCAGACGAATCTGAGAGCTCATGTTTCATTTGCTCTGGCAGATACATCTGGCCACCCTCCCATTCAGACCGATTTCCATATGGCCTGGAATTGGTTGAGCCAATCACATCCGTGTATCTAATATGGGGTGGGGTTGTTACGATGACTGTACAGAGTAGCGCCGGTGAGGCATTTTTGTAAACAACCAAGATTTTCTTTGCTCTGATTGGTTGTAGACCTATCCAATTAAGTCCAGGGGCATTTTGGTCTGCACCCGTTGATAATGCCCCTTAGAAATCGAAAATGAGCTGAGAGATTCCAGACTAATACGCATTTGCGAATTAGTCTGGCGACGCTAGACTAACTCTGTACTGTACGGGTGCGCTTTGGAATGCAGTGCTGGCTTTGTGTCCACTGTCTGGTGATATTAACAAGTTGTTTTACGGGTCTGGATTGTCATGATTAGTTTAGGCACTGATAACAGATCCCTTCTGCTGCTGCCTGCCTGCCATAAACCATGATTCTATGTTTTAAATGGCTGGTATTGGCAAGTCACATCACAGAGGAAGTGTGAAAGGATCACTATGGGTGTAGGAGATTAGTATAAGATAGAACAATGGGCGATTTTAAAAAACAACTATCATTATATGTATATCCAAGTTAGAAGATCAGTATTTACAATTATAGGCACCTTTTATCCAAGCAGTGAGTACCTGTTAAACACAAGCCAGAAGAGAGAGTATAAACATTTTCCTACATTCCTACAGTTTGAAGTGAGGTTTAATGGAAAATTCCACCCAAAAACACATGCACATGCAAGTATTAAGTAAAGGTATATGTAGATGCCAATTTAAGGTACCGGTAGTGGACAGCTAGAGCAACTATCATGGTAACGTCATCGCGGGATATTCCTGGCCAAGCTACAATGGGATTCCATGGCAGCAAGCATTCAAGCGTGTTTTGCTAAATTTGGAAGAACTAAGTACTTAAGTTCATATCAGGCGCTCACAAAACTAATTCAAACTATAGACATTGCAGATCAAATTTCAATTAAGATTCTGTAACTGCCTTGATGTTGTTTACAGTTTACAGTTTCCAATTGTTTACAGATATGCCAATGTTAACATACGATAAGCAGTGCATCGAGGTCCTGTCCCTTTTCTCAAGCAGCTTTGCCGTCTTTTCAGTCCCAATGGCTCAGTATCTTGGTAACGTGCTGCAGTGATGCCCACTCACAGCGTAAAACAATGAAACAGGAAATATACAGGCAAATGGTTGCATCACACTTTCCCTTAGAGATAAGCATATGTCGCCACACAGAGATAATTGAGCTTTTTGCATTGTTGATAAACCCTCTAACAATAAGAAAATACGAAGATGTCAGAATGTTTTTGTGATGTTTAACGACACGCTGAATTATGCAGAGCCTGGTTAAAGTGCATGCACATGCAAAAAAAGCCCTTCGTAAAGGCAAAAAGTGCTAATGGAGATGTTGGTCTTTTGGTTTTACAGTGCTATATTATATTCCTACTTCTTTAAAGGGTAACTAAACCACAAAAGCACCTTTCTGGTTTGAAATTGCAATTCTTGACAAAATCGCAAGAAGTTGCATTTTTTCCTCCAGGGTCTTCAGTCATTTCACTTGGGTAAATATATGAGAGTGCACGTGAGTGAGAGAGAGGACATATAGGCATTAAAACCTTTGATCTTGCTGAATAGATTGGTTTATTGAGAGAAGAGCCAATAGACCCCTTCACATCTTTACCTTGCTTTTTTCCCCCCACGAAGAAAAGGTGCATTTAATCCGCGGTCCTCAAACAATGCACTTGTTGTTTCCGTGGTAACGGCCAGCCAACCTGGACATGAACCCTTGGTGACCAGCAGCAATGAGGGGATTCTTTTTTTTTCCTGTCCATGTTGGAAGGCTTAGTCACTGGACCGCTATGATTTCTTATAACTAGAATTGACCTTTCTTGGTCTCTGCATGTACCCCCTCCAAAAGGTGGCTGGTAATATCTAATCCAGTGTGCCTATAAGGAATGAGACTGATTTTATAACAAAAACAACAATATATAACTTAATTTAGATTATATCTGTTGCTGTTTTGGTCTTCTCACTAGCCTTTGTTTAATCTTTTTAGAATCCTTACATAGTAAGTGTGCTAGCATCTAATACAGTATATATATATATATATAGAGAGAGAGAGAGAGAGAGAGAGAGAGAGAGAGAGAGAGAGTCATGACACAGACTCAATTGATAACCACCTGGAAAAAGCTAATTTTAGAATCTCTGCATCCCTTTAATAAATAATGTATCTCCATATTTGACTCTCATGCCACCACTATTCTCAATTATTTTCTGGTGGCTTGTTTGATCAAGCTGTAGCTTGAGTTGGGTGTGTGTGTGTGTGTGTGTACTTGCCTTTGTATGTATATACATTTGTGTGTCATTTATTCATGTAGCTGTTGGGAGAAAATGTATTCAAGAGGGGGAAGCGCGTAATCTGCCTTTAAAATTGACATTCGACAGAAAGCTTATCTCACCCGCCAGAGAGCAGGAGGAGGTGGTGGAGGAGGGAGTTAAAAAAAGGAGATGAGGAAGGAGCTGAAAGCGGGATTGAAGTCTTGTGCGTCAGTAGCTCGCCTTGTGCACTTGCTTCTTTGTTTGGCGTTTACCTTGTGTCCGCTGGATGGAGCGAGCCTCTCACATCCGCTCTGCTCTGCGGAGGGGGCCTCTCTCTCCCCCTCTCAGACGCCGGCCCTCGCTCTCCCGTTGCTTCAACGAGACACAATCTCTCCCAACAAGGTGTCGTTTAGCAGTGAGGTCATTGCTGTGGCCTTGTGGCACTGGGAACCTCTAAATTCATAGACGAGGGACTGCAATGATATAAATGATGTGCCATCTGTTTCTTTGTTTACTTCGGGTAAACCTATAGTGTTACTGCAATGCAGTCTTAAACAGATTTAATACGGAGTATACAGTGTGAAGTCTTTGAAAATTCATTCTGCTCCCTTTTTGCTGTTTAATTTCATCTCCTCTTTTTTTTTTTGCTCATTTTGACATACCGTAGTGGTTCTCAATTGGTCAAACCTAAGGACCCACATTTGTCCTTGGTCATTAAGTCAAGACCCAAAAATAATTAAATTTTCAGACCATTAGTATTTTTTTCACAAAACAATTCGTGCAGTAATCTACAGTATGTCTATGTACTCTATTCAAAACACCTACGCACCTTTCAAAATAAAAGTGCACCATCGACGGTGCCGAAGCACATGTTCGCGACCCACTCCACACCAGATCGCGACCCACTTTTGGGTGGGGACCCACCAGTTGAGAAACATTGCTGTAGGTTTTGCGTTTCTGCCTTTGGCAAAAGAGAGTTAAAGTCTGCTCAAATACAAAACAAGCTCTTCAGGTTGAGTAAGAGTGAGATTAGGCCATGACGTCATGTCTGTACCTATCCTACTTCACATTAGCTCAAGTGTTGTAGCTTGTAACTAGAAAACGTAAAAGCAACGCAATGAAATTAAATGATTATTTTTTTAAATTGGTTGCACTTTAAAAAAAAAATTTTTATGCCATTTTCCACTAATGTATGGCTGTTACTTTTTGATTCCAGTCAACCAGATTCTCTATGCTATGGCCCCTTCCTGAACCTCTCCACAACCACTCCATATTTTAAATTACAGATAATGCACCAGATCTGTGATTACAGTACCTTTCTGTGTGAAGACTTGAGTCTTGTCTTTCATGTGTAAAAGCATGATTATAATACCCAGATATCTCCAGTGAATGCCTGACTGTAAACAGCACTACAGGTACTCACGCCTCAAGACATTGAAGGTGTGACAATACTTCTGGATAGATTCTAGCTTAAATTGGTTAGTCTGTGTGATCTGGATGAAGTCATTGAGACTTTTGAGCTAGGAAACAGAATACTGTAATAAAAAGAAACCGTGATTAACATTACCTTAATTCAGGAAGATTGGAAGTCTCGAGTCATCGAGTTATAGGATGAGGCAGGCTGTTCTGAGCTAACAAGCTATATGAGGCTAATTGCACCTTCTGTAATTGCTTTTCTCTGTTAGCTAAACTGGTTAGCTAAATGATATTTGGTGCAAGTGCCACAAATTAACGCACCTGCAGATGTTTTAATAAATGACAAGGATTCCTTATCCGTATTAAAGGTATTTTATTATAGATTTTCAGTATGAGGAGTTTTGGCGTAGTACAAGAGATGTAGTGTTGGTTCGGAACATGCAGTGACAAACAGGGGGACAATGATTTTTTTAGCTTGTTGTAATCTGGGACACAGCACTAGAGCTGTTTGTCTCCACGCTTTCTTCTTTGGTACAATGTTGTTTGCCGTTTTGTTAAGGATTTAATGGTAAAACATGGGCGCATTCCAGAAAGACTGTGTCACAGTCACACACACAGTGTCTTACTTAATCCTTCGATGCACCGCATACATACTGTACAAGGAAATACAAGCCTAAAATACTTACAATAAGTATGTCTAAATACACACATGTACAAAAGCGGGACACCTTCCCATGCTCAAGGCGCAATTTACCTTCTGTTAAACCCTCGACTGTGTACAGTAACGTCCTTACGTGTACACAGGAGGGGCAGGATAGCCTAGTATTCTAGGCGTTGGACTCCCAGCCATAAGGTCGTGGGTTCGAGCCCCAGAGTTGGCTTACCTGTAAGCATCCTTGAGCAAGATGCCTAACCCCTACCTGCTCCATGTAATAGAACAATGTAATTGTAAGTCGCTTTTGATAAAAGCGTCTGCTGTAACTGTACCTGAATATTAAGTCTATCCGCAGACGTTCGCCAAAAACAAACCCCTCATTGACGGTAGGTGATGGATGGAATATTTTTGCTCAAAGTCAGCGAGTGGACTTACAGTATATTCAGGTAAGGAATTGGCAAACGAGTTGAGTGTTTAACAAAAGCAATTGTGCTTTAAACACACACTCAGCTCAAAGCTCAAACATGCACTCATCTCCCTCCTACCTAGGGTTTCTGATTAAAAGCCCATCAGTTTCTTGGTTTGGCTTTAATGAGACGCACACACCTGTTTCTCACAGCTGTTCTCCATCACAAGCTGCCATCCTTCACTCTCGAACCAGACGCCTCTGAGGTGATGACTGTTTGATGTTCTCCCACCGGGAGCGCAATCACCACAGAAACAGCTCTCATTAGAATCGGCTAACCAATGGGAGTTGTCTTCAACCCAGTGCCCAAAGTCTCTGAGCAAAACAGGATTTAATCATCCACCTTTGGCCTCCATGCAGGAGAGATGTAGCATGACCTCATGTGTGTAATGAGTCTCTGGTGTAACTTGGCTCCATGAGTCATTGAGGTCATACAGGGGTCACATGTTAGCTAAAAATGGTTTCATTCTGGGTTTTTAACATAAGAGGTGTGTCCTTGGAATCCACCATAGTAACCTTAATGCACACACAAGGGAAAAAAAAGTCAAAGCTTATGTGTTCACACAGAGGGACTACTGAAGGGGAATTAAGACTTTCTTTAGGCCCTACACTATTCATCACTATTCAATTTCTGTTCATCTTCCTTCACTTTTTTCCTAAAAAGAAAGAAATTGTATGTTGGTGACATTGGTTTATTTAACAAATGCCAAGCTGCTTATATCTGTATGAAACTGGGGAAATGAAATTCAAGTGAAATTGAAATGGGGTTCAAAGACGGCAAAATAAAGCATATATATATTGGTATCCTCAATGATTTAGATTATATGTATTTTGCATTTGCATTCAGAAGCAGTGTGATTGTAACTGGCAGTCGGTTTTTATCCAAATGTTTCACAAATGTTATGCGAATGTTCAGAGTCAGCAATAGAAAAAGCTAATTGAGGCACGCTACCATCAAATTGTGAATGTGCAAATGAACACAAATAAACAGTAATGGAGAGAACATTTACTTATACAGTCTTAATATCATCCGTCCAACTGTCTGCCTCAGGGAGACAAGTTATGAAGAGATTTGCTTGTCAGAACACACTACGGCTTGTCCAAGCCTGTGGCAAACGTGTGTGCTGTTACTGTAATTATTGGTACATAACAGCCTATCGTTGCCACTTCCTATGTAGTATGACATTGATATTATTTTCATGTATAAATCCATATTAATTCTCCCTTTGTCTAGCATCCATGCGGTGTATTGGCGCTGGGGCGCAGCCATGTTGATTGTTGTGCTCATTATGTCACTATGTGACATTATCATTTATTGCGTTAGGAGGGTTGGCTCTAGGGCCTAGAGTCTAGGCTAATAAACGAACATCTCACATGATCAGACATTTAAAAATTGATTGGCTGAACACAAATCACCTATTTATATTGGCCAATATTGATCAGTGGCCAATTGATGGGTTAGCCTGATGCATGGCTCAGAGATTCAGTAGTCTACACACTTGTACATAGAAGGCTTACCTTTTATATTGTTGTTGTTGTTGTTGCTCTTTCTTGGAATTATGAATGCATAATAATATCTCATGACGTCTCGTTCTTCTTTCCTGAGGCGCTACGTATCTCAAATGTTTTTAATGCTGGTCTATTTCCTCCCCCCTCCTTGTGAGAATATCACCACTGACGTTCAATATGAAGGACGTTGCAGCCAGCTCTTGCACTATAAAATGGTGTGTAGCTTTTAGAGCAAGAAGGCAGAGGTTAATCCCATGATTTACATGGAGAACATACTGAGATGATCATTAAAGACTTATTGTCTGACGTTATGAGTCATTGACAATCATTTTGATAGCACTCATGTGGAGCTACAGTAAGTTGTCCCCTTGCGACATAATACAGATCTATGTCCTCAGACCCTATATAATATTTGCCAGAGCCGAGAAATATTTTTTTCTTTTTGCATCTTAACAGTCAAAATGGTTGGTATACATCTTATCAGTTAAGATGTTAAAATTCCCCTCCTAAATATGTAAAGCTCTTTCTAGCCAAGTGTTAATGAAGCAGAAAAACGTGATTAGTAGTTGTGTATAATAAAAAATAATCTTGTGGCTGTGAGACACTTATGCGCATGCAAAATTAGTTGAAATGTTGACATTTGTCTGAGTATCCATCCAATTCTCTCTCGCTGTCTCTCCCCTCTTCTCATAGTTCTATTTATTCTTTCAGATTACTTTGCTTTCCATCTGTTTGCCAATGATTCACCTCAATTTTCCTATCCTACCCGTTTCTCTATGTGACAAAAAGAGAACAGGGGATGAGAGGATGGGGGGCAGATAAAAAGATGTGTAGATGGATAGAAAACCCAGAACAAAGGAGACCACAGTACAGGGAGAGATGTGGAATAGGCGTCGGGAGAACCTTGCAGAACGCAGCTGGTGACGTCTCAAGTCATCATCGCTGTCATACTTTTCATCTCAAGGTTACTGTCCATTATTCATAATTAGTGGTTCTGTTGTTAGTTGTCATTTTCTTACATTCAGCCACATTATTTTGGCCTTATGATCATGTAGTCGCTTAGTAGCCTAGAGCTTCACTTGGATCGATCGTCTTGCAATGAGAGACAGAGAAAGTAGTTTTCTCACGAATGGGGTGTGTTCTATCTTCTAAACCATTCTCATTAAACCAGCCTATGTCTGTCTGTGTGTGTATGTGTTCATCTACAGTAATTGGCTGTCCTGGAGAGGTACTTCTGCCCTCGTTCAGTGTAAATAATGCCTTGATGCACTCAATATATACTCCTGATAATGTGTTTTTTCTCTCTTGTCTCTTTTTAGGTAAGTGACAATGCGGCCGAGATTAGATATCAGATGTCAGCGAAAGGTAAAATAATCACAGACGATTTATTTCTTCTGTAACTTGGAGTCTCTAGCTCTGTGTCCGGATATTGGATATGATAACTTCCTGTCTGACAACAGGTTTTGGGCTTGTCTTCTAGCCTCAATTATTCCACTTTCCACAAAGATGCAAAGCAAGCGCATCACACATCCAACATACACTTTCTGCCTACCTGGCAATGGCTATTGAAATATTATAAAAGACATATCATAGATCCGAAGATTACCACCTGTGGTCCTTCCTCTGCTTCACAGTGCTTCATTCTGCGCTGTCATAACTGTGTACCACAAGTAGCGGTGCGGTGGTCTTTTGCTATTTGATGCTAATCTGTTTCTCTAACCAGCTGCCAGGGTTAAAGGGTGTATTTCATTAACATGCAGAATATTGATTCCATGTGTTTAGAGAGCAGCAGTGTTCAGTGGGCTGCCTCTACAGTATGTTCCCAGACGGTGTGGGGGTGGGGCTAAACATTCCAGTGTGCCTCATCAATCGATCCCACCTCATCTCAGGATTTCTCTGCTGCGTGCGTCAGTGCATGTGTGCTGCACCTATGGCACTGTTTAATCATAGCCTACCAAAGCAGATCGACCGCTGGAGAACTATGCTTCAAAGACAGTGTAGGAGTTGGAAAATTGACTACTCTTGTGTACTTATACTTTGCCGAAAATAACAAAGTAGGGTATCATTGGTGAGCTGGCATTTGGGCAGGATGGCATAACTGTTACACCCATTTGTCCAGATAAATAATTTGTGTCTGAAAGAGGCTCTAAAATTAAAAAAACTCTTTATCTGAAACATTGTCTGAAAACTACCCCTACATTATGTAGGAGAGAAGTCATTTTCTTCACATTCCTCAAGTGATCTTACTGCACCAGACAATCCTGTCATTACCCTGCAGGATGATGCGACCCGAGTTTTCAACAGATAGCTCCTGGATATGGGCACTGATTCCAGCCAGCAAATAATGAGTAGCAGACATCTGCTTTCCATGCAGTTACCGCGGCTGTGCTGTATTGTGTTCACTTCAGTTTCTGACTGAGGCAATGTATTGAACGCCTATCCCGCATCTCCCATTTACGCTGACAAGTGGCATTAAGATAATGTATTATGGCTTCTGTCGCTGTGAAACACATTATGATAAATGGGTTGGAGTCCCCCCCCGACGCGCATCACTGCCTGATTGTGGCGTTCGCTACAAGAGGGGTCATGCATGGACTGTGCGTGTGTGTGTGTGCGCGCACGTCATCCTGCGACTCGCAGAGAGGCTCATGAGCTCGCCTCTGGCAGCTCTCTCGCTTCCCACCGTTACGTAACTCTGCTGTTCTCACACCATCGCGAACCTGCTGTTCTCACGTGTGTGTGTGTGTGCGTGTGTGTGTATGTCGATGAAGAGCCGTGTTAAGGTGGGTTTTCGGGGGGTTTTGTGGGCTGTGCAGCCAGCGCATGCTTGATTGTGTGCGCGTCTTGCACCACAATGCAGCACACAGCACTTTGTAGAGAGACACCCAGTCAGCATTCCTCTTGCTCTCAAGCCCCACTCCCTCCCGCTCACACACTACAGCACCAGCCATGATAAGAGCTGTGGGCGGTGTGTGTGTGTGTGTGTGTGTGTGTGTGTGTGTGTGTGTGTGTGTGTGTGTGTGTGTGTGTGTGTGTGTGTGT
>JAOEHI010036237.1:0-23123 GCA_025447815.1 Percopsis transmontana | reverse complement strand
CTGACAACATAGTTATGGATCTTATATTGCATTTATGTCACTAGATCCTCTGAAATATTACACACTGGACCTTTAATGCCTTTTGGGTTTTGTAAAGCAATTAACAGCTTTTTTTTAGGTTTAGGTTTTTTTGTTGGTATTTAAATGTCAAACTAAACATATCAAAATATCAAAATGCGACTCAAAAACTGTTTTGCAGACCAGTTCGTTCGTCGTGATTTAGCATTTTGTCGTAGCGTGTTTGAGAAACTCACGTTTCAGGATGTTCCTCTGCTCCAACTCCTCAGTGGTGGGTCTCTGGCTCAGGCGCCTGGGAGGACAATGATGACAAATCAAACAGACAAACCCAACCGAAAAAAGAAAAGCCGCATTCAAGTGATTGACATTCATCATTCGTCATAGTACAATACAATATAAAGTAAGTACATTTGTGAATAGTGAATGTGTGACTTTATCAGGACCGAGTTAGATGAGGTTAAATAACTGAAAAATACAATATTGCTCTAATAATCACTTTTAGTACAAGACATTTTTTACATCTGAATAAATTACACTGAATTACACTGAATAAACCTTTTAATCATGAACACAGACAAAACTTAATTGCAGCCAACTCAGTCAACCCATGTTAAATTATCTGAACTAGGAATTAGCTCTGTTCAACTCCTGCTAATTACCACTAAATAAAAGGGCAGTGTACTGTGCGTACCGTACTAGCTTAGACCCTATTTGCTGGCGTAGTTCGTTCCTCTCCCACTCAGAGCTTCTCGGCAGAATGTTTTTCTCCTCCAGCTCTCTCTTGCTGGGCCGGTTCCTCAGCTTTATGTTCAGTGTGTCTCTGCGGCGGATCTTACAAGCCAGGGAGCCTGGAACAGATACACAAGGGTCTTATTGTCCCTGCCCTTAGAATAAGCTACAATTATAACCCGCAGCAACTGCAACCAACTTTATGTCTTATAAACTGACATAACCTGGAGTAATATGACATGTCATAATCAGTTCCTCATTCTACTTATGTTTGAGGTCAAACTAATTTTGGCCAGCTGCACGATTTAATCACAAATATAGACATATTTTCTCTTCTCTTAAAGCTGCATAGGATAACCTTTTTAAAATAATAACTTTCAAATGTTTTAGTATTAGTATTTAGATGTTCTTTCCTTAACGCCAGTGGTCCTAACTAAAATGAGACCTGTTGGAATTGCTTGAATATACAGTAGTTACACACTGTGACCAGAGTGGCCACCAATTTGCAACCTGTGCTCTTTTATCTCTATTATAAGGAGTATCATTTTGTTACTCTCTTTCTTATGTCAGACACACAGATGCATCACAAAAAGATGGAGAGTGATTGTGAAAGGATTGGGGAAACTCCATGTAGCAGCACTGTATATTGTTACAACAGCAGAATATATTGAGCGATGAGTAGTGTTTTGTTTTAACATTATAGAATATTCTGAAAAGATCGCATACTGTTTGTATACTCGTCTTCCTCCTCGTCTTCCTCTTCATCACGATACAGGATTGGTCCGTCGGAATCGGAGTCACTGGTCTGGCTGTCTCTGGGTTTATTAGGGATTACTGTCACCTCAGGCTGCACCACATTAACATTGTGGCTGTGCTTCCTGTCGCCCTCCACTGGCCTGGAGGGTACAGCAAGGAAAGAACAATTTCAATCCATGTCATCCTGGGCATTTTATTTTAGCCTGCAATATTATATAGCATCATATATAGCATCCAAAGCCCGGACGACTGGACATGGATCCATTTCTAATGCACCACACTGAATCTACTAGTAGTAGTTTGGCTGCCCACCTGTAGTTGTTAACACAGAGGAATAATCCTTTCCCCCATTGTGAACTAGGAATTATTTAACCCTACTTAAAAACCTGTGTGATGAACCGAAGATTTAAATTTTTGATTCATCGATCCATAGGACCTTTGACCAGGAAAGCCCCTTTTTCTTACTTGCCATTTTGGCAATGGCTTTCTTACTGCCACTCGACCTGTCAAACCTGCAGCTCGAAGTCTCCTCTTCACAGATGAAACTGAGACTTGCTTACTTCGACCAGTGTTAAGCTGTGCTTGAAGCTGTTGACCTATGAGCCACCAATCACGCAAGCTGTTGACTCTCAGAAACCTCTTTCAGAATCTGGTCCTGTTGTGGCTTTGGGTCTGTCAGACCTCTTAGCTTGACAACATGGCTTTCATTGCAATTATTAAATATCTCTGAAATGTACATTCTTTTCCGGTCTTTGGTAACCTAAACTTTTTTGTTAAACCTCTGGCAGTTTACGTTTGTAGCATTTCAGGTTATTCACTGAACTTGAATTGCTTCAATTTGAATAAAAACTGGAAAAACTGGTGTGTTCTAAAACTTCTGACCCGTAGTATTATATATATATATATTTAATACACACACCCAGCCAGGACTGTGAATATTTAAACAATGTGTTCAAAATGATGTCAAAGGGCATCAATTTTTTGTGTTATTAGTTTAAACAGAGTGTGTTTGTCCATTATTTTGACTTCAGACACATTTTATGAGTAATGATAGAGAAATCCTAGGTAATCCCAAGGTTCACCGCCAAAGGGTCTCCTTGCAACTCTAACTCCCAGCTCAACTCAACTTCAACCTGATAAGTAATCTAATAGGCCAAAATAACTCAGGACACCTTTGTGTGTGTATGGTACAGGGCGTTAAGGCCCTACCCATAGAGACCTGGGGCAAAGGCTCTTTAGCATTTGCCTTACTATCCTGTAATGATCCTCACCTCCGACCATTCTCTACAGGAATGTCCCTTTCTGCCTTTTTTCTCTCTGCTCCTCCGGCCACTCCATCCCCCTTTTCTCCACCTCCTCCTGCCCTCGGAGGCTCCCCCTCCTGCGAGGAGCTTCCCGTATTTCCTCCCGTGAATGAGGTATCCTCCGTGGTGCCGTTGACATGAGGGGTTCTGTCCGTAGGCTCCAGAGCCGCACCTGGGGCGGCCTCCGCCTCGCGTCCCAGAGTGGAGGCACCGGGAGAAGGTTTGCTCTCCAGGCCACCCTGGGTTTCCTCTGCCAGGGGAGGTGAACCCTGGCCAGGGCCAGGCTGGGTGCATGAGGGGGTTGGAAGCGCCTCGGATTCCCCAGGCATGCTTACAGTCTCTGGGGAGGCCTTGGGAGGTGTAGATGAGGAGACGGAGGAGGTCGCAGTGGCACTGTCCGATTTGCGGTTGGCTCTCCCCTTTGTCCCACCAGCCTGCGGTGGTGCACCTCCGTCCCTAGACCCCTGGGGACGGGGAGCGGACGCAGCAGAGGGAGCTGTTTTTGGTGTGCTTCCCATCTTCTTCTGATGGGATGGTTTGGCTGGAGAGGAGAAAAACAGAGAAATAAAATCCTCCATTACCTCTTTAATACATCATGTTTCCAAAAGGAACCATTATTATCTTTCTTTCATTAATATTTGCATTTAGTCAGTCAATGGACAACAGAGCTTATAGCAGTAATAACTAAATAAACCTACTGAATTACTCTATATATAAACTTTTCTATATTATGACACATTGATAGCCATAGGTATTAGACTTGTGGTATTAGATGAATCTCTGTACATTATAGCTGCATAATCTTTTGTCAGCAAAGCAGAATGTAGACTACGAATACATTAATATTGATATACATTGATAAGGCTTTTCAAATACAAATAAGTAGTAAAAGTATAAGTAAATAATAAGTTAAATATTTCTTAAGGCCATTCATAAAACACACAAAAACGCCTACAGTAGTTAAAGAGTGAACATGCAAGTGAGTACATGAAGTGCTCTAGCCCGTGGCTGGCTTAAAGCAACACTGTTACTTAAAACACACACACACGCATGCTCAAATAGAAGTTATTACAGTGCAGACCATACAGTAAATAAAGACGTCTACTAGGACGTGTGAACATTTGCTTCAGCAGAAAACAATACCAGAGGAAATACCAGGAAACAATAGGAAGGATCAGGGGAACACAGTTGCCGGGGGCTGCAGCAATGTACCGATATCACGTTACGGGAGGGGTAATGAACACATGACCTCAAGAGCATTAAGAGACAAGGGGGTGAATATGAAGTCCTTCTTGGTACTAGAAGAGCAACACAGGTGCATTCTCCATGCAGACAGACAGGCAGTTGGGTTGGTAGACAGGTGAATGAGCAGGCTACAGCCAAACAACCAGCTGAAGGCCGACTTACCAGTGCCGCGGCTAATGCTGTTAATGTTGCTGTTCCGTGTGTTAACTTTAGCTTGAGCGGCTGTGACCCCTGGCTTGCCCGAGGTTTTAGCCGTCTTTTTAACCCCGGGGCCACCATCTCTGTGCCTAGCGGTGCCTGTAGCGCCACTCACAGGTTTGGAGGACACAGGCACAGTGACAGTGGGCTGTTTTTTAGTGGGAACCTCCCGTGGCCGTGCCTGGCTTTCCCGGGGAAGGGGTTTAGTAATGGGCCTCTCTGAGCAGAGCAAGGAGGAGGGAAGGTACAGCATTTTAAATTTAGGGTTAGCAACAAAAAAAAAGAGCATTTGTGCAAACAGCGGCACAAATAAGAATGGAGAAAAAATAGAACAGATGGTTTCTTAAGAGTGACTGGGCAATCGAAGAGATTTGCCAGGATGCTTGAGCTGATCTGCGACGGCGTTATTGCAAACAAAATGTGTAAAGTCCCCTTAAGCAAGCTTATCAATAGGAACTGCAGCAGTATTGGCAGCAGACTGTTCAAAATAACTTTTATTGGGGTTAAAAGGTTTAAGATCCAACAACCGGGAAATTGTGAGTTTTTTTTGTCACACATATACTGTATATGTGTGTATCCACATGCCTGTAGATCTATTTACCTGTGTTTGCATTTTGTGCTGGTGCCTCTTAGATATTGACAGAGAAACAAACAGAGATCTCCCCTAATGGCAAAGTGTTCAATGCTAACAGGGTTGAGATAAAAACAGCATAACAAGCAGCCTCAGACAAAAGACCAGTGGCTTGTCTCCTAAAGAAGTGCAGGGCATTAGTAGGCTGTTAATGCTTTGTTTAGATTGTGGATGCCCGGATGCAGGTAAGAATGGCAATATCTACTTAGGCACATTAGACACAGTTATCGCAAAGAACATTCAATGGAACCTGACGATACACAAACATTCCCCAAACACTAACCAGATATGAGCTAGAGTAGTGATTATAAAGCTTTTTTGCCTTCTGTATCTTTTTCCAAGCCCACGTACCCCTTTACCCTTTTTTCATTATAACTGTAAAATAAATTAACATAAATATAATATATAATATAATAATGCATCAATAATATACTGTAAGTTTTGTACAATTGTACAATGGGTAACTTTAATGGCTCCAGGAGAGCACAGATTGGAATTTAAATGTCTTAAAACTATTTATATGCCAGATAGAAATCATATGGAAAAGTATTATTATTTGAAAATTATTCAATATTATTCTTACAAAATTTTCAGATACACCCTGTAGTACCTACAAGAACCCCTAGGGGCATGCAGGAATACTCCCATGTGAGAAAAGCTGAGCTAGAGAAAACTACAACTACAAGATGGTGCTGAATACTTTAAAGGGTCCTAGACTCCTGTGCAATGGGACTTGGTGTATAAGTATAAGGGTCTAGTCTAGTGGTCTAGTAGGATAGTCTAGTGGTCTAGGTGTCGGACTCCCAGCTCCTAGCCTTACCTGTAAGCATCCTTGAGCAAGATGCCTAATCGCTATCTGTACCATGTAATTGTAAGTCAAATTGGATCTGATACACATCTGATAACATAATTTTCCATGTCTCTTGAGCATCTTGGCGCAAGCTGCTAGTTTTGCTAGTATCTCACTGTAAAATATTTGTTCTCGAGCAACAATATGTTTTTCACTTTGTGTCTCGCTGTATGTGTAATCTGAGGTTAACAACTACCTCAAACAACCTTAGGCTAAAATGTAGGAAGTTACAAATTGTCAAGTTCTGGATGACAACAGACCTAGGCTTCTGAACTCACCTGTACCATCCTTCTTGTTCTCGGGCTCAGCGGCCTGCTCTTCTGATGGCGTGTCTGTTTTTTCAATGTCCACTTTGACCTCCTCGGATGACGTGCTCGGCGTGATGTGACCATTCACAATTTCACTGCTGACTGGTTCATCTAAAAGGAAGGGTTTGTGTTTGCTTTATAATCAAATGCCAAGAGTTCTGTACAGTATGTTGATTCTGTAGCACACTGACTGACTGATTGCTTCTCCATACATGATATGGCAGACAAGATACACAGAATAACTAGGCTAATATTTTAGATTGGAACCAGTGGATGGATGGATGAATGAAGAAATGAATAAATGAAGGAATGAACAGACCCTGGTCTGGGACAAGCACCCCTTTTCGGATGAGCTCCTCTCTGGTCTGTCTGGTTGAGATTTTCCTCTCTAGAACTGAAACACAAACACAGGTTATATACAGCTGCACATTTTACATCATCTGCCTTTGATAAAAGCTTTTACCCTGGCACATATTAATAAACTAAAGCAAACCAATTCTATGAAAGGAACAATTTGGGGTCTAGAATCTTTTAAACAATTACCATGGATGGATATTTTTCTATCTCAGGTTTACACCCTATTACCTCATGTCTCATGTCACTTTCACAGCATATGTCTTGTTGGCAGATGGCAGCTCAAAAGGTAAAACATTCATTGTATTCCTTCTTGTTCCTCTACGTTCCTCAGGGTTTTACACCTGAAGGGTAACCTGAGATGTGCTAGCCAGGCGGATGCACAGCCAGGGTACGTACGTACAGCTGCATAACGGGTGACAGGATCGTATGACTAGCTGCCATAGTGAGGAGAAACGAGTTGGCTTTCTTTGTACCCCTGCCCCTTTTAATTTCTTGGTGCTCATTATAAAGGCCGTCATGGCAGTTCTGTGGTTAGCCTGTAGGCATAGGCCTATATTGCTAGGCAGCGCCAGAGTCCTGGGATCACTTCTAATTTTGGTTCTGTTTACCTTAGTGTACTCACAATTCATACCTCCAAATTCATTCTGTAATATAGCTTGAAAATGTATACAGTAGTATATACACTGCTCAAAAAAATGAAGGGAACATGTAATCATCACAGTATAACAACAAGTCAATTAAACTTCAGGGATATCAGGATAGTCTTGTGGTCAGGGGGGGCAGGGTAGTCTAGTGGTCTAGGTGTTGGACTCCCAGAGTTGGCCTATCTGTAAGCATCATTGAGCCTTGAGCAAGATGCCTAACCCCTATCTGCTCCATGTAATAGCAGCATGTAATTGTAAGTCGCTTTGCAGAAAAGCGTCTGCTAAATGACCTAATTGTAATTGTAATATCAATCTGTCCAATTAGGGAGGATAAGCAATTGTGAATCAATGTCACCTGTTTTGGTGCAACTGGCGCACTGGAGAGGCAACAGCAAGACAACCCCCAAAAAGGCAATGGTTTTGCAGGTGGTGGCCACAGACAATTGCTCTCTGGTCTTGTAGACCAGGTTTACACTAATGTTTCCATGGTGTTTGTTACAAACCTGAAGCCAAAACATGTGAGGTTGTACCTGGATTTCTGTACAGTAAACATCCACTCAAACTTGTTTAAATGAACACATACACCCATCCCCCCAACCCCCAACTCAGAAATACCTTTAGAAAGATCCTGAAATTTATCACTGGTTTTCTTCTTTCTCCATTTCCAGGGTTTGAAAAGTTTCCCGAGTGACGAGAGCTTGCCCCGTTGCTGTCGTAACCCTGGTGCATTCTGGGTAGGAGCGTCACTCCCTACCACAACGTCACAGTTAGCCAGTGATGATGATTTTTCCAGTCCATCAACTAGCAGACAGAAAATTGGAAATCAGTTCACAGAAACTGCATGAGCTATAGAAGCACGTACCGCCAGCGTTTGCATTTGGTGATGCAACACACTTTTTTACAAGCGATATCTGCTAACACAACTGCAATATTATCACTCATAATACAAAATAAAAATCAATATGATTGTTATTTCTGTATTTGTCTGTGTGTGTGTGTGTCTGTGTGTGCGTGTGTGTGTGTGTGTGTGTTTTGGCTAGATCAGTGTCCTTCCCTGACTTCGCCTCTTCCTGTTGGAAAGTTAGAAGTCCTGGGAACATTCTGGAACACAGATTGTGGAGGAACTGAGCGTGTGAGCATGCACATGTTTCTGTGAGATAGTGAGCTGTGTCTAGTCTGTTTCTGTGTGTGCACGTGTGTGTGTGTGCATGTGCGTGTTTGTGTGTGTTTTCTGTCTAGTAGGGATGGATTTAGAACATAGTAGTTTATGAATGTGTTTGGTCACGTGTGTCTGTAGTCTGTGAACAATATAAATACATAGGCTAATTCATATACAGGTCAAGGCACTGTGTATGGCTCCCACTGATTGTTTGTGTGTGTGTGTGCGTGTGCGTGTGCGTGTGCTTGCTGTGCTGGAACCTCACAGAGGAAGGAGAGGAGGCATGTGTTTCCTCCTTTGAAGCAGTGGGAGAATCCTTTGGGTCAATTTCTGCAATTTTTTCGCTTTCTGCAACACTGCATCACATTGACCAACCTCTTTCAGCTAGCCCTTGATGACCAATGAGCTTCTTAGCAGAACTACTTTCCCGTCTAAATGTTTATTCTAGTTTGTTTTATTTTATTTGAGTGTAAAAATGTATTAAACAGTTTCCAACCTCTCCTACAATTTTTCAAGCTGAAATCACTCGACCATAGGCAGATTTCACAGGTAAATGTCAATTGTTATGCCTGTTTAATCAAATAAAACACTGTGTTTAGGCAAATGCAGCATACGTGCGTACGTGCGTCTGTGTAGCTTCCTTCTATTCAGCTTAGCCAGGCAGGACGTCCCCCTTGTCCTTTGTTAAACACACATTTGCTTATGTGCGCACATATACACACTCCATAACATATAAACACTGTACCTCTTCATCACAGCAAATATTCAAGAAGTTAAGCGTCAAATGCAGCAAATACATGTGAAGAGAGAGTGTGTAGAAATAAGACAGACATGACAGACAGACAAACTGACCAGCACACAGATAATACAGTATCAGTGTGTCATTTTACATATTATAGATTTTATTTGTGACTTCGTGTAAAAGGTCCAAACCTGGGAGACTCAGCTGCCTAATTTAACATACTGTGGGCTAGAATTATCAAGCCGTTGTTCACAAAGACTGACTTAACCGATGCAGGCTATTTACAAAAAGGGCGCAAATCGGGTAAAATCGCAGATTGCCTGCCACACGAGCGAGAAGAGATGAATTGCGCTTTCAATATGCGTTCGTGGGAGTGTCATGGGGAATCCAAATCTAATTTTTTTCTGAGGGTGTGGATGTTCTGCCCTGTAATATGTTCAGGTTTGTTGTTACATGCACTAGTACTTCAATTTCATCGTCGCTTTCTTTTTCCCGTAGGAAGATCCATGATAGATACATGCGGGCCCGTTCTTTGCTCTTTTAGAGGTGCACTAATTGCGCTAGAGGGCGGAGTATGCGCTAATTGCCTGTTGGGTGTCTATGGAATCAGATTTGTGCCATTTTAGTCAAACAAAACTTTTCAGATATCAAACAAAAAATAAGAATTTGAGAGTCAAGTCAAAAGTAAAACTCATATCTTGCAAACAAACTATTGGCTGGTGAGTTTTTGAGTGACAGCTCAGTGCCCCGGATGTTGTTCAGTGCAGTATGCGCAAGCTTCGGTTTTGGCGGACACCGACAGCTATACTATTGGAACTCGATTGCTACAAGATTAAAAAGTATTGATCATATATTTTGTTTAAACTAGGCGTTTGTTGTTTTGTTGCGTTAAATTAAGTTAGAAGTAAAGAGCACTGAGCTGTCACTCAAAAACTCACCTAACCAGCCAATGGCAACACACCCCTGAAAAAGCCCGCCCACGGCAGACGTTTGTGTCAGAACTGCAAACAAAAAGTCAGGCAGCACAAACGAGAGCTGGCAGCGTGAGCGCGAAGCCAAAACGGAGAGCAAAAGTCTCAGTGAGAAAGCAGCAGAGGGAGCTGTGAACAAAATATATATTAGTAAAAGACCAATAGTTTGTTTGCAAGATATGACTTTTACTTTTGACCTGACTTTTTTTTTTGCTTGAGTTAGTTTTATTCTCTTATTTTTGTTTGATATCTGAAAAGTTTTGTTTGACTAAAATGGCACAAATCTGATTCCATAGGTGTCAGGTTTGATAAATACTACGCAAAATGAGGAAGCATAGCGTGCGCTATTACCGAACTCGCATAAACAGACGCAGCGTAAACTGCGCTAGTGTTAGTAAATCTACCCCTGTGTGACCAGATGTGCTCACTGTGCTATACCAATGTGTTACACTCCTAATGAACTCCATATGGGGACTTTCACAACATACCAAGGCAGTTGCTCAACACTACCCTAGATTGCGCAGTACAAATAACAGAAAATAATTACAGGTAAATGGTCATTAATCAAAGTTAAGTGGTGGCGCTGAGAAAAAAATAGGCTAATTTTAATTTTAATTTTTTTTAATTTGACAAAATCTACGTTCCTTTATTAATAGTAATCCTTTTAATACAAATACAATTAAATACTATTTTTTAATTGCTGTTTAGAGCAGTGCATCATGGGGGGGAAGTCTTTGTATACAGGAAGTGAGTATTTTAACAGAAACCTACAATAATGTTATCAAAGTAAAATAAAAGAGGAAGTGATTCAATGTTCAGAGAAAATCCAATATCTATCATAATTTTGTTTAAAACTGAAAGCAAAGTTGAACATAGCATTGATTTCTGTTTGTCACCTTAAACCAAGGATCTTAAACATTATCATGATTGTGAACATCATCAATTCTCAATGTCACAAATAGTGACGGACAGTCCGAATCATTTTGCTGATTTGCTGATTTCGATTCTGTACCTAGATTTTTGGGTTTCTAGTTTCATCTTATTTCGAGCTGTCTGAACCCCATAACTTCCAGGTCCAGCAACAAGCAGTACTTGTGAACTACCGAGTTCAATACCGCCTGGTATTGAGTCAAGGCAGGGAAATAAAAGTAGTTCACTACACAATTAATATCATTGCGTCAGGACTAGGACAAACTGGTACCCACTACTGCCTACTGGCAGATTTAAAAGACATTGTTTTGCTGTGGAGCATGGAGCACATTCGACTATAACATTATGAGGAAGTAACCTTAGTGGTGACTAGAACTAGTGAGACTGTCACAAGAGATAAAATGGTTAAAAACGACCAAACTTGCATTTAAACGAACCCAACACATGAAACAGATCCCTAGAAACAAACATCCCGGTCTCCATCTCTTCCACACACACACACACACACACACACACACGTGCACACACACACACCTATTTCCTGTTTCTGTGTTGATATCAAATCACAACAATAGGTCAGTTTCAGGAATGCCTTTGTGTGTGTAACGATGTGGGAACCACTAGCGTAACTGTAATTATCATCACCATTAGCCATTAGGGGGAACCAACGCAGCGAAATAGCTTTACTTGTTACTAAGGGGCAGGACAAAACTGACCTGAGAAAGGAGGGAGATAGGGCATGATGCTATTGGAGGAAAAACGGGACTGAGAAAGAGTTACGGTCTAAGATGATTAAGAACAAGTTGGCAAATGCACAATAGTGCAGGCGGTTACACTGGTTGGGCTAGAGGGAAAACATGCCAATCTGGTGGTTTGCTTGAAATACTGGCATTATTGGGCCAGTGATCAAAGATGGCTGACTCCTGTATTTTTATACATGCATCATTTTGGTCCATCTGCCTTTTGACTAACCTTTCCATAATATGCACTCAAATCCAATTAAATGGGAAGGCGAACATTTGTATTCTCTGTAACATTAATAGGACGTAACTTATATGATCAATTATTATGAAAAAATGAAGACGCAGCACTAAAAAGAGGAAGAGCTTGTTTGTTTCAATTCTATCATGTAGTATTTCCCAATTTGACCATGACTATGTGTGAAAGGCCCAGGCCAAAGACGGGACAAACAGAAATAGTTTAACAGACTAAAATACAACAAAAATGAGGCATGCAGAGTCCATGATCAAAAATACATTTTCTAGCTATTCTTTAAAATAAATCAGACTTAAACAATCTTTAACTATAACTATCTATAAACCTACAATACCTAATGTTTGATTTGTAAAATGTCCAATCTATATACTGTATATATTTTTAAATCACTTTTTATTTTGTTAAGTGTTCCTATCTTTATTCTGGCATGTGACGGGGATGTTACTGTGTTACAGCTGCTGAGTGGCCTATGATTCCACAGTGGGCTTTATTTAGGAACCCATGACTCACTCAACGGCTGACGTCAGGCCGTGGGGGGTGAGTCAGGAATCTGACATAAAACAGCTGTGGAAATGGGTGGGATAATCAGAAACACAACTTGATGCACGACAGAGACCTGAATAATAGCGTGTCTCCCAGCGTTAACTTAACACCCAACCATCAGAATTACTGGGACTTTGTGTGTATTTAAAAACTGAAAGACACTTCAATAGAAAATAGGCTAACAAAACACCAGACCAATATGACACCCATGACATGAGTCGTGGTACAATTAGCAGCTTGCATTAGTAACATTGCTTTATGGCAAAAAAAGACAAACAAAAGAAAGTGATGAGGTGGACTGTTTGTGCCTCTTCTCTCCAAAGAGTGACGATTATGTTACAACCGTTCACAACCGCTTTCCTGCCAAATACTGGAACAGAACGGTTTTGTGTTATTTACTGTAGGTCCTGGACCAGAAACAACATGTGTTGAGGAGGAGGAGGGGAAAGGGAGAGGTTTCCTGCAAGTGACCAGAGAGGAAAAGGAAGGAGGAGAGGACAGAGGGAGGACAAACACAGAGAATGAGGCATAAATGAGGAAATCTGGGTTGAAGGAAGAGCTTAAAAAGAGGGGAGAGCGAGACCGTAAAAGTGGTTTAATGGTGCACGGATAGTTTAGGGTGGCCAACTCTAAAAGGTTGAGGGTTCAATTCCACAAGTTGCCTAACCCCTACCTGCTCCTTAATACTTTGGATAAAAGGGTGTGTTAATTGGTTAATATGTAGAAGCTATTAACAAATTAACATTTTGTCGTTTTAGATTGAAAACTTCTTTAAAGCAAAAGAGGAAGAAGGGAGATAGGAAATATGAAAGCATGAAATAGAAAGAAAGAAATGGGTATCACTGGGCATGATTTGAGTCATACTTTACATTTGCCATAAAATTACCATCTCAACGTCAAAATGACCCATCAAGGGTAAAGTTAAGAAATGTCAGAAGGGCCTATAGCAGACAAGACCAAGAACAGAGTTCTCATTGCATGCCAATATGCAGCCATGAGGAAATAGGATCCCAGGGGTTATTAGCACTATGCTAGTAATGTAATAAAATATTGACCGTAGCATTTTTTTCCCATTCCGACAGTTGAACATATACAGTATGTCGCCCATTCCAACAATGGCCTTTCGGGCTAGAGATGCTATTACCAAATGCATAATGTTTTGCCGACCAGTACGTTTAGCTCTAACATTGCCCCAGGTTCCTCTTTCATTTTCCGTGACCAAGCACCAACAAAGGCACATTACTCAGGATTTCCACTTGTATGTTGTGGGTTCAGTAGAGGTAAAGTTCAACGTTTCTCCTGAGAAAATTACCTAATAATACATCTAAGAGCCTTAAGACATAAACCCAACTCATATTGACATAAGATGGTTTAAACAGTTTTTAATCCCTTACATCCACAGAGAAAAACATATAGGTTGCAGCAGTGTGCACCTACAGTATATATACGTGTATACACCTTGTGCACTTTCATTTTCACCACCAATGAATTAGAAGGTTCAATTTAATTCAGTTTTGACATTTCAATGAATCCAATATAATTTAAACAAATTATCTACATAATACCACTTTAAGGTAGACCCCAACACTTTGATCCAGAATGTTTCAACATTTAACGACTTCACTCATCTCAAAACTTAACAGTTGCTCATCTGATTCATTCATACACAGAGGGTGTCAATGGGTAGGAATTGCAGCCAATCTACTGATGCATTTATATAGTGATGCTACTCCCCCGCGGTGACTAAAAATGTCCATTTCTACTGGCCCCAAACTGAACTAGGTTATGGAACTGACATGGGTCACAAGCGCTCAGTTGGCCTACTTTATCTGCACTCTCACACACACACAGGGTTTGGGTTCGGAGCCCGCCCAGTTATCATTACTGGTTAAACTGTCAGAGCCTCCCCTCACTCCTTGCCCTGGAACCTGCCAAACAGTAGCCTACACACTCAGGCTCACTCTAGGATATAGGGAGACATGTCATATTTATAGAGGGCATGATAGTCTAGTGGTCTAGGTGTTGGACTGGGTTCCAGCCCCAGAGTTGGCCTACCTGTAAGCACCCTTAAGCAAGATGCCTAACCCATACATGCACCATGTAAGTAAGTCGCTTTGGATAAAAGCGTCTGCTAAATGACCTACTTGTAATTGTCATATTTAACGTGGGACATAAAGAAAGATTAATCCTTGCCTAGGCAAGGTGTAGGCAAATGACTAGGCTACTTACCAAGGCAGCAAATTAGGCCAATATGTTGCATTAAAGATACATCTACAATCTGACCGATGGTACCTCAGCATCTGTCTGACTGGTCTGACGTCAATTTGGCTGACAATTGCAATTGAGTGGAAAAGTCGATTAGGCCTACTCGTCATCAGCAACAATGCATGCAGCCATCTAAATAACGCTGATATAGCCTACTTGTATCTTACAGAATAGGCTGCTGGGTTTAGGCGGAACCGCAACAAACGTAGTAGCCTACCTAGGCTACAGATAAATTCAGGGCAAGATAAATCCGCTATGGGGTTACGTCATCACACATTTTTTATGTTTTGTGTAGGTCTACAACGTTGCAAGAACACATTGAAATCCATAATGTTCGCTGCAAACCTGTGTAACTTATATCCCTAAGAACTTTTGTTTAAATGAGTAGAACACTAGAAGAAGTGTGAGATTGCCCTGATAGGGCTTATTATATAACAAAAAGAGACTTCCTGTATAAAGATAGCGAAATGCGTACGATCGAAAGGGAGGGGAACAGACATACACATACACACACACACACACACACTCACACACCTATTCAGACATACTCACCGCTCGTCGTATGAGACACTGCAGACACCGCGGTCTGACCCATATTCGGTCCGTCCGGGCGGACTGGGTCCTGAAACCCTCAATCACGCCGTCCTATCACCTCGAAATTCTCTACACCGCCGTATCCTTAAGTTCATTTCAAAGTTCAGACCGTGATGGCTGAGTCGCTGGAAACTTGGTCCACTAGGTCTCTACGTAGTAACTTCCCTCTGAACCCCCCCGCCACCCCCCACATCCCTTAAACGCAACTGAATAATGTCTGTCATGCCTATATGCAGATTAGAGCCGCTGCAGGAGCGGAGAGGTGCGACGCCGGATTTTTCCCTCAACGAAATTGTTCAAAGAAGGACTACGTAGGCCTATTTGGTTATGAGAAAGAAAATATTTTAAGTAACAAATTCGCCATGTTTCAAAGCGCCTATATGCGGAGCATTGTTTTCGTTTGCAAACTCGAGAAAAAAAGTTTGAGCGCTGACACTGCTTCAGACTTTTGGAATGTTACAAAAAATAAGCCCGTTAGACCTAAACGGTAGTAGCCTACATGAAGTCGATCACATTGTGTTTTATGTTTGCCTATCAATTACAGAAGGCTAAATTAACACCGACAGGCCCTGTAAGAATGTCAGAGAAAGAATCAAAGTTTAAGAGGAATAAATGATGATATGAGACTTGGTATTTTCAAGTATAGATGTCCTAAATGGCATGATGTAGGCCTATAGTATAGGCCTATAGAGTATAGGCTATTGAATTTTAGGCCTGCTAGGTTCAAAAGATGGATGTTCTCAAAGCCTCTGGTGTGTTTTCTCTTGAATACAAGAGTAGGCTACTAGATATAAAAGTATGACCTCACACCACTTCAGCACACCACAGAGGGTTGACAAGCCTGCCCAAACCAAGTCTTGTCAGTTTCAAAATTAGTCTCAATATGGGAACCAACTAACGTGTGTGTGCGTGCGTGGGAGTGTGTGGACTCTGATATCTCAACCGACACAGTGACAGCAGATAAAGCTTAGGCTACATGCGCCCATACACACCACACACACACAAAGGAACAGTCACAAACATAGCTTGACTGTAATTGGGTCAAGAGTGACCCCTACTGCTAGCTAAAATAATTGCACTCCTATTTTGCCCCAGTGAATCGTTAAATAGGATATGATACAATGTAAAGGCCAAAGGGTCTTTACATATTTCAGTTATTATAATTTCATCAATAAGCCTGCTGACACCACCAGTCAGACTCTGAGATTAGATTGTCAACTCATCCATGTTGGTTCTTTTAATAAAGAACAATTGATCACAGAAAATGTAGGCCCAAACATTCTTTTGCTTACGATCTATTTACCTAATAGCACCCACTCCCACAAACAAAAATCCTCTATAACAATCCTTGTTCTTTCCTCCTTTAAAAAAAAAATTCCTCCTTTATACTCTGTTCTTAGAATATGAAGCACTTTGCCAGAATTTAGGCTGCTAGCAATTAATGACTTTTTTGGGGAGTGAATGATAACTTTCGAGTAATGTCCTAAAAAGTAAAGTAACCTTAAGACATAATCCTGTCCTTATTTAAGGAAAATGTTATTTGCTTGCAAAAACTGGTGGTGAACCAGTTCAACTGTTGACAAATGTACTAATTGTAAGTCGCTGTGGATAAAAGCGTCTTCTAAATGCTGTAAATGTAAATGTAAATGTTATGCTTGATCTATACAATTTTAGACCTGCTAGTTGTCCAGTAGGATCATTCTTGTGGAACTGCAATCTGTCAAGGGGAACTGGATAATTGAGAGTGGAAGGAAGTCATTCAAGAGGATTTGAGAGGGTTAGCGAACAGGAGTACTTAGGGCATTTAACAGAAGAGAGAAACTTTGTTAGCATTGGCGGGGCAAATAATTGCATTAACCTGAAGTTTTATACCGCTACACAATGTGAATTTGTTGGAGGCCAACCGCCATGGTGCCATGAGTATATTTACATTTCTAATACATAGAAACACCCTCCAGACACATTTAGAAAACCCCTCATACTTCTCATACTCATGCCCTAAAGTTTAGATGTCCTTTTCTGTATAGGACAGGGGTTTTCAAAGTGGGGGTTGGGCCCCCACGATGTGTCTCAAAAGGCTTTTGCGACAATCATAAAATCATTCTGAAATCATTTTAAAATAAAAAATTTTATTCATTCATTTATTTACATATTTATTTATTAGGCCATTCATTTGTTATATTTATAATATTTTATATTCTCATTTGTATAGCATATTACTTCTGTTTTATTATCTCTAAAGGACCACTGTGTAAAAGCCATGAAGTAAAAACAAAAATAGAGAGTATTTTACCCCGGATATAATCACTGCTAACGCTGTTAGCTGTTGCTCTGCTAAACTTATAGGTGCTGTAGGTAGGATTTAAGAGCTATACATTTAGTGTAATTTAGTAATTCTTATGTAATTCTTGTTGCAACTCTTAAATCCTACCTACAGCAGCTTTAAAGCTCCATAAAGCAGAATATTTTACATGTTCACTACTATCAGAAGGTATTGAGGGCTGGTGTCCCACGTCAACAACCTTGCGCCACCTGCCGCTGCTTTGCTGTCAAGTTTTCTACTCTCTTGTTTACAATTCGGCCTGAATGTCAAAATTTGATGCGCACGTAGCGCGACCAGGTTGCAGCCATTCCTGTTGTTCCTGCCCCTAAAACTTTTGCAGAGGCACCTGTGCTGCCCCTTGGAGATACTACTTCAAACAGCATAAAACAATGTATTATTCTATACTTTGTGACTTGTGCAAGTTTGCTTTGAAATATGTTGGGGAATTACCTCCCCCTGTTGGAGGAGGTTTTAACTGAGGTTTTTTTGGCGCTTGTGGCTCAAAATGATTGCAAGCCAGAGAGAGAATTTGAAAGGTTTGGGATTACATAAATACACAAACCTGACCACAACCACAACAACTCTGAACCACTGCAAACCTCCACCAGACCAGTGCCTTCCCCAAGAGCGCTATAAATTGTGTTGTTGTTTTTAAGGAACAAGAAAGTCCTTGCCCATTTAATCCACACAGTTTCCAGAACAATTCCTGGGATTTCATATGTCATTCATCACTATAAACTCTTGCGTCTCTGACTAATTCTACTCCCAGCAACCCAAACACTATTGTTCTTTGGCATTGATTCTTACATGCATCTACATATAGCTCACTGATCAATTACATAGAGGGAAAAGATCCCTCTGGCCTTGGCACAGATCAATTTGATGCTTTTAACTCTGAGTAATGGAGGAAGTGCCAGAACTTTTGTAATTCTTTGGTAAAGGACTACAAATGCTTCTACGGGAAAATGTGTGTATAAAGCCCATGCTTATAGTAAGCTAGGTCCAGTTTAACATGAAATGAGATAACTAATAGAGCCCATTTTCTAAGAGGAAATGTGTATATAAACGTCATGCTTCCATGAAGCTCAGTCATGTTTATTTTAAATAACAGAACCACTAATAGAGCCCATTTACCTTACTGAACGGAGCTCCACACAGGAAAACAGAGGAAGCCAGTCATCAAATATTTAGCAGTGTTCTTAACTAAACAAAGAGGTAATAATTGTTTTAGTGCTATTCAGATCCTTCCTTCCTTCCCTCTTGATTTATTTATTAACTTCAGTTTTGTATTGGGGTAAAGTCTCTAAAACTAGACTGAATTTGGACTAACAGTGTTTGCTTGTCTGTTTGTGTGTGTGTGTATGTGTGTCTGCATACATGTGTACTTGTGTACTTGTAATGTACTGTATGCGATGTCTCTCATGGTCAAATTATGTTAAGTTATATGTTTATTATAGGTAAGTACTCCCCCCAACCTCATTAAACAACCAACCAGCATTGTGTTTTTGGTTTCCAAATAAGCTAGGGAAAAAGGTTTTGGGTTCTGGGGAAGTGTATATTTAACATCAAGATGCTTCGCATTAAATGCATAATGTATATAATGTACATGTGCTCCAAAATTAGCTCTCAGTTTACAAGAGGTTTTAACAAAATGTTGCTGTTGGTGATAGAAATCTGTATCCAACTTTATTTTACATTGATAAAATAGTTCAAATTAAACATTAATAACTTCCCCTCCCTCCACCCATCCATCCATCCATCCATCCAACTATTGTAATTAAAGGGTTATTGTCAGTAATGACATTATTAATAATTGCTCTCATTTCACCTCCTCTTTTATGCTATAGCCAGCTAGCAGGAAACCTGATCTCTTGTTTGTTGACTGTCTGTTTGGTACCCCTATTATAAGCCATCACTGCTAAAACGTTGCCAGTATAAATCAATAGCTGACATCCTGCCAGTCGGAGAACCAGGGAGAGAGAAGATGAGAGAGATGGAGGGGCAAATTGGGGGCAGGCAAGGATTTACTGATTGAATTTCTTTCAAAATAGAGAAAGACAGAAAAGACAGAGAAGGAAATATTGATTGCTATCGATAATTCTTACAATATGCATTTCAAACTGTTTTGTTTCAAGTCTGAAAAGGTTTTTAACCCACCCACCCCCCAAAAAACCCAATGTCTTACAATTTAAATTATAAATAATTAGAGTAATATGATAGACAAGGCAAATCCTCCAAAACTCTACATCATTAATTCTGTAGGACTTACATTTTTGCTATATTTATCAATATTCTTTTACTTGGTAGCAGCAGATCTTAAAAGCAATTGCCAGAGCCTCATCTCTATCTAAACACATTTACAGGCAAGTTTCTGTCACATACAACAGACTATACACTGTATGTCACCTTGTTTAACTTTGCTGCTGAAGACATTGTTTAAGCAGTTTGAAAGCTGGCACCATTGGTTTTTATGGTGATGAAAGTTGTTCAACTGTCTTTTATCTGACACAATGAGCTGCTAAGCGGGTCTGTGGGAGCAACATATGGCAGCTAATCCACTCATCTCTCCATTTTAATGCATCTCCACCTGGTAGAAATTATATATTATTATCCTCTTAGTTTTATAAAACTAAGAGCACTGCTGCAGCTGGGCAAAATTTCATGGTTCAGTGAAATGTGCTTGGTTTGTTTTTGGCCTTTAATCAATCGAGTTCATCTTCCATTCCATGGCAAGAAAATTTCGAGAACATTTTCAGACAAAAGGCTAGATTGCAACAGATAGATTGCAAGGTGCCGTCCACACCAGATTGTCATTAGGATAAACTTGTGCTATGTCTCCTGATGGCCTAGATATTAGAGCACAATGCTGAATCACTTGGGTTGAACGGCTATATGCAAATATGGGCATCCGGTCTCATGTTACATAGCCCCACACCCACACACAGACACACAGACACACACAACCAAGGCGTGCATATGCACATGCACAGGGGCGCACTCACAAAACAATGTACATGCACAGTACACGCATACTGTACACTCAAGTGTGTGTCTGAGTGCATGAGTGCACACACACTAGAAACACATTATGTTTTGCCTTGCAAAATTCACCTTCAATAACACGCGTCACAGTAGACCATCCTGCTTGTTGCACCTGCCTCACCCACACGTAACCCCCAACACACACACACACACACGTGTGTGCACACACAAGCGATTTTATTTGTGTATGTCCATTATGACCATGTCTTGGCAGAAAAACAAAATATACAGGTGTCGTGTTTTTTAATGCGCAAGGTAAATGCTGGACAAACCAGTTTTAGCATAGGCAGAATAATGCCTATAAAAGCATCACTGCTCACATTTAGAGTCTATATACAATTCAGTTAATTAAATATATAGTATGCCAGCTACCCATATGCACTTTTACTTTACATACTGTATACAGTTAACAGTGGGCCTATAGTCTTGGTAGTGAGGCTCATAGTACTGTTAAGTTGACAGTCATGAAATAGCCGGAGAGACAGTGTACTCAGCCAAAGCACAGTACTGTATACATACTAGCACTCTCTGTACCAGGTCAAGAGGGGAATGTATGTAAAGAATCTTTCTGTCCCTGAATCTGTTCGGGCTTGTTTCCTTGACCCTTCAAAAAACGTTTTATTTCTCTCTTTCTTTCACTAACACAGGACTAGAAGGTAAAGAGAGAGAGAGAGAGAGAGAGAGAGAGAGAGAGAGAGAGAGAGAGAGAGAGAGAGAGAGAGAGAGAGAGAGAGAGAGCATATTTAGCAGAAAAGACACTTACCTGCATGTTCCATGACTGGACCCAGAGTATATTATCAGCCTCGTGAACCTATGCTTCCCTTTTCCAATACTCCCTCCCTCCTTCCCTCCCACCCTCTCTGTCTCAGCCCTCTCTTCTCTCCCTTTCTCAGCCCCTCCCTTTCTGCCTTCTTCACTAGTTCCTAACTTACCTTCTCTCGTGCTCTTGCTCTCTATCTCCATATCTTACTCGCCTCCCAGCTGGGTTTGATTTCTGTCCTGCGACCCTACTACATTAGACCCGTGCACGTGTGAAAACCTGCAGAGGAAATAAATCCCAAGCAAGCCATTTCGGGATATACAGTACCTGTATGTGTACGTGACTCGATAGATAAATCAGAAAACTGTAAATTCTCTTCTGTGTCCCTCTCTCTCTGTCTCTCTCTCTCTGTCCCTCTCTCTCTCTCTCTCTCTCTCTCTCTCTCTCTCTCTCTCTCTCTCTCTGGCTCTCTCACTCACAAACAAGCTAGCAATCACAGAGCCCCCCCTCAAGTGGTCTGAGGAGCCACTTCATGACACAGTAAACATGTTGTCTTCACGCCAATGAAAGTCTGATGCTGTGACGACAATGAGCGTGTACAAACCTACAGGATGAATAACTCTGTGATATCAGCAGCACATACACGTGCATGTGCTTGTGTGCGCACACATACAAACACACATTTACTGAACTATTTTCAATTTCCCTCTTTATCTAATGTTTTGATACTTTGTGTGTGTGAGAGAGAGCGAGAGAGACAGAGAGAGAGAGAGAGAAAGAGAGAGAGACAGAGAGAGAGAGAGAGAGAGAGAAAGAGAGAGAGACAGAGAGAGAGAGAGAGAGAAAGAGAGAGAGACAGAGAGAGAGAGAGACAATGTAAGTAAGCTGTAGAGTAGTACAGACACGATGACCACACAACCATTAGACTACAGATTAGAGTAGCTTCTCTCTCACAATATGGCTCCTTCTAATAGCGCATGTGTCCTCCGTGCTCTTGTTTCCAATAGTCATAATTTGAGTTATAAATCATTCATGTGACCTTTTTGTTTCCTATACCGTCTAGATCTGCCCCCCTTTCTCTCTCTCTTAATTGCTGCCTCTCAATTCAAAGTCCATAGTACATTAACATTGGATGGCCCCAGCACAAATGCAGACACACACAAAGAAGCAATAGACTTCTGTACACACTTGTATAACCGTGTAAGCAGTAATGTCGGAAGTGTGTCACTGAGGTGTTTCCACAAATATTAATAGAGTTAAAGGCTTATCTGTTAACAGCAAGGATATGGGGTACTATGGGGGGAGAGAGAGAGAGTAAGAGAGATAGAGAGAGAGACAGAGAGAGAGAGCGAGAGAGAGAGTCCTTTCAACCGAGGCATTTCATGGTGTTGGGGACAAAATCCCAATTCTAGTTAGGTACTGTGCAAGTATACCCTACATGGAGATAAACCAATCATGTAATAAGGCTGTTCTCGAATATGCTGACCTCCAGTTGCTACAGTTTGCAGAATCGAATGGTTGTACTGTTTATGTTAAGAGATATTGGCTGCAAACTTGAAAGTTAGATGCAAACAAATCATGATACATATTACTTATACATGTATAAGAATGTTGTTTAACGACATAGAGAGAGAGAGAGAGAGAGAGAGAGAGAGAGAGAGAGAGAGAGAGAGAGAGAGAGAGAGAGAGAGAGTCTAGCTCTAAAAAAAACAACAACACACAAAAAAAATAAAGCCTAAATAAACCCCAGAGCGGGAG
>JAOEHI010036226.1:0-18282 GCA_025447815.1 Percopsis transmontana | reverse complement strand
CCCCCCCCCCCCCCCCCCCCCCCCCCCCCCCCCCCCCCCCCCCCCCCCCCCCCCCGGCCCCCCCCCCCGGGCCCCCCCCCCCCCCCCGGCGGGTCCGCCTGCCTGCCTCCTATCTCCCCATCAAGGAGCCTTATCGTCTGGGAGATCTCCAACCGTTGGTTGGATGACGCACAGACAGACACAGACAAATATCTATCTGCTGCACAGGCTCCTCTGCAGGCCTCCACTATGCCTGGACCTAAAGACGCAAACACTGGGCTAACATTAGCAGTGTTTTTATTGCTGCTGTGTCACAGCTCGCTCTCAGAGAAGTAATTGTTGCCGGTTATATTTTAGAAGTTTCCCCAACGCAGCGCTAAGTTTGTGGTTTAATGAAACAATGCAGAACAACCGCCGTAATATTAGGACAGATTAGCGTCCGGTGCTCGCAAAAACACCACCAGTGGACAAGCCTCCCCGACGCCCTTCCTTATCACTCTACACTTTCTGCTATCAAAATGTCTGCCAAATCACAAGAGAATCATGGGGCTGGGAGTCTGCCTGTCTCGGAAAAAGTGCCGGACCAGGAGACCAGATAAAGAGGACTATGACACCCCACCCCCCAACCCCTTCCACACACACACACACACACACACACACACACACACACAGGCCTAGCCTGTGTGTGTGGGTTACATGGCTGGGTTTATCAGCCTGAGGTTCTGGAATACATCTAAAAACTGGCCTGCTGGCTGGAGGTGCATGTTGGGAGTTTGGAGAGGCAGCGAGAGCAAGTGACAAGAGCTTTCAGTATAAAGAAACGTATTCTAATTGTAGCGACTAACTTTTACATTTGCTTATGGCTAAATTAGACAATATTTTCTATTAGGAGAACCCAACGGGACGCCATCATGTTACTTGGGACATGACCTCTGAAGCACTTACATATTGACTAGCCCATCCACAAATTACTGCAGCCTTTATCAAAGACGAATATCGCTACTGGATGAATTGAAACGATGCGTGGCAGCAACAATAACGACGGTTAGCAATGTTGCTCTTCCTCAAGAGTTCACAGGCAGGCGGTGGAGAGGTCTAAAGTATCGTTATTTTTTTTTTTATCAAATCAATCACACTGCAGCGATAAACCTTCACGCGTTCTATAAACAGGAAGAACTCGTCAGGCGCAGAGCGCAACAAAGCGCCAGACCAGGAGAAAAGCCTTTCAACCTAAAACACGTTATGAAGTTAAAAGGACAGATGGAGGAAAAAAGATCCAATTGTGTGCCTTTATCAGCAAGAGAGATCAGCCAGGCGCTATCTGACGCCACATCTCTGGAAGGAGAAGAGAAAATGCAAGGCCTAGCCTCAGACAGAAAACAAATAAAAAGATCCAATTTTAATCCTTATCTAGGCTGAGATCGGATCGCTTCTTATCTCAGTTCACATCGCCTTTTCAGAGAACCGTGGCGTTTCCACAACAGAATTAAACAGGAAACCACAACTACAGTTGAGCTGGCAGTGAACAAAGCATAATTTAAGGATGGAAAATGTCTAATAAAATTAATTTCCCCACACCTTTACTTGACCATTTTTTCACGCAATCTAATATGGTGACGTGTTTAGGTTAGTGTGAATGCCTTCCTTGCCGCACTTGAGTAATCTCTGGAAGTGGAAGTCAACGCTACCTGCAAACAATTTGACTTTAATTTAAAGTTTCAGTTTGAATTTGCTGATAGTATCAAAGACGGCGAAACGAATAAACAGTTTGGTTCATAATGTCATTACTCGACCGATGATGATTGCGAAGTCTATCAAACGATCAAATATGACTAGTTATAATCTCACAATATATGCGCCTATTTAAATAACTTCATAGTGGAGGTATGATTGGAACAGAATTAAACAAGACAAAACACGCGCCGCTTTTTGTAGGCGCGCAGAGTGAAGATTAATCATTAGCCTACCTACCGAATATCGGCCATATTAATAATAAACTTGAAAAGCCTTACGTTTGATCTGCCGGGGCTTGCTCTGCTTCCTTCGGGACATGGTGGGTCCGCGGCCCGCTGGACGGAGTGGGCAAAAAGAAGAGCACTTCTGTTCCCACGAGGAGCGAACGAGGAGCTACACGGAGCTTCGGTCTCCAGGCGGAGAAATCCGCATGACCCGCCGCAGCGCGACGTCTGAACCCGGCAGCGACCTGTTACTCGTGCCACCCTGCTCTCCACGGACCTGCCCGTGTCTCCGGTGTGTCCACACCGGGTTGTTCACTGTGCGTCTGCGCGTAGCCGGCAACCGAAAGCGCGTCTTCTACTGACAACTAGCACGAAACGTTCCCGTGACATAGGTCGGTGGTCACTGTTTTGGTTTCTATGAAGTTTCTGTCCTGATCCGCCCCCTGGACTGGCAGACAGCTGCGTTCCAGTGGAGAAAGTGCTGTTGGAGAAACGGCGTCCCTGGAACGCCCCTTACGCATGACGTAAAATAACGCACTCGTTTCCTATTGGTTAACTCGCAGTGCATTTGGCACTACATATTGCATTGTGCACTGTATTTAAAATGTGGTTATTATAGTCATTTCATCTTATATAATAATAGTCCTTCAGATCATTTTTATTTAGCAAGGGTTAACATTAATTTAATATATAACGGTATGGTAAGGTGTACACCTTTTGAAGTGAAAGCGTGTAATCCTGATTCAATGTGTCTGGAATGTGCCAGAGTCAATATTGATCTACTGGAGAATACTGAAATGATACAACCATACCTATAAATAGTATTCATTCGCATCCATTTTGTTTAGAGAGAACACTACATGACCAATGGTGACCTTTGTTAAATGTACTTTAACACTATGAAATTAATATTTTTAACAGTTTCTAACACAGCTCATATCAAGTGGGAGGCTACATAAATGTATTGTCAACATTAATTTGATCTGATTACTCGTAGAAGTGACATTACAAATAAGAATAAAAAATTGTGTTATAAATATTTATAGTTACATTTCTAGTTGCTAGTTCCCACATCAAGTGCAAATATTTACTGGAAAATGAAAACAGCATAAATTGCATTCACATACTATTAGATTTATTATGTATTAATAATATAATAAATAACGACACGGACATGTGCAATAAGAAATATTAATACACACGCAAAAAATAATGCATTTGGGTACGTTGATCGCAGGCCTGTAACTGTGATGACAAGTTGTTTGGGCATTTCTTCTTTGTTTTTGGAGGCCACATTGTCCCAACAGGAAATTAACCTTTGGTTGACACACACACACGCACATATGCACGCACTGCGCGCACACACACACACAAACACACACACACACACACAGAGTGCTTCTTTTTCCTTAGCCAACTTCACTGCTGCCATCTTGCGGTCACTTTCAAAATGACACCAGTCCGTGTGGATGTGTTTCTAGTATCTGTTTAGGTGACAATAATTTAGTCGCAAAGGCACATTCAGCATATTCAGTGGGTATATGCCTATATTTCGTGTAGACCTATTTGAAACTAAGAAATAGCATCAATCTCTGTTATGATTATGCATAATGATAAGGAACACTGAGTAAGCTTGAATTAGAGAGGCCAGGTGTGTGTTTGGTGACGCCTCTTGGGGGTAACGTTCAGAAACACAGTGCTGTCCAGAGGCACATTTCATGCTGTTCATTAAAAATCTAGTAATTCTGGGATTCAATTTTGTAAACCCTTCTGGCCATCTTTAAAGTCCGGTCACTTGTATTAGCCTCCAGATTAAAACACAACCAGACTAATAACATGATACAAAATATAGGAGAAACCAATTGATTTAACATTGAAAACAACATATAAGATCAATTTTTTTTAAAAGTAATAAAGTAAAAATTAAGTATTCCAATAACTGACATATAATAACATTGACTATAGTCCATTTTTATTCTATGAACAATGACTGTAAGTCACACAAACATCCCACTACTGGTATAATCGGTATACTGGTATAACAGGTGATGTCTCACCAGAACCCTCCAGGTGTGCTGAGGGAGGCCTGTCATGTCATGATGAGTGTGTTGTCCTGTCATATTGTGGACTTATACCACACAGCAGCCATCGTGGTAAAAGACTAGACTGGGCTCAGGACTGTTTATTATGCTATATATAAAATGGCAGGTGAGCAAGAGACTTATGGTGTGCAGCCAAAATCCTGGCACGTACCTCACAACAATGGTTTATCTGGCCTGGTGTCTCGTAAGAGGTTGTAGCTGTGACTCATGCAGTTTTAATGTTTGAGCGTACATTATGATTGTACTTTTTTTAATTAGAAAACAGCGTCCAATAGGCTCAGACTTGTTAGCATTATTGTTTACATTATATTTGCCTGTCTTGTGGGCCTACAGCCAATACAGGTTGTTTGCTACAGTATTAAGAACACTAGTTTTGGCTTGAGACATCTGTGCAGCTTGACACAAGGTCACACTACAAAGGCTATAAGATTCTGGTGTAAAAAACCGGAGCGCTATCATTTTATTGGTTTCTTTCTTTCTTTCTTTCTTTCTTTCTTTCTTTCTTTCTTTCTTTCTTTCTTTCTTTCTTTCTACTTTGGTTCACTCACGCGTTCTTTCAAAATCAACCAGCTGACAACATACTGGTGGTCAGCCATGATCCGTCAAAATCGGACCCCTTGTTATTTAACAACCCATTTCTCACCATCATTAAAAATACCTTCCTGTACAGCGGCAATGAGCACGCGAACAGTATCGCTTCCCAGAAGAGAGGGAACACAGTGTATTTGTGTGTATATGCTGGGCTAGTGTGCAACTGCGGCCAAAGAGCAATCTGTTGTAATCACGACAGATGCACAGACCTCTGGTCAACTGCAGGTTAAATCAATGCAGATCCTATAGGCCACTTTCTAGTCTAGATTGTTTGCTTGTGTGTTTTGTGAGAAAGTCACAGCCTATCACATGATATACCTACCATAACATATTTTATACAGTGGGTTATTTTTTTAGGTGGGTCAGTGTCAGTAATAGAGTTTATTGTATTTGAGCTGAAGGTCATTGGTAGGGGAGATGCTGTCTTTCTTTCTACATTTCCACATGTCTATTTGAAGCTTCTCTGTTTTTTGTTTACACCCTAATTTTTTGGGTTCCTGTTTGGGCAGCATTACCCCTTCTTTCAGTAGTGCTCAGTTTCTCTGAAGTTTGAGCAACCTGTCTGCCTGCTTGCCTACCTACCTGCCTGTCTGTCTGCCTGCCTGCCTGCCTGTCTGTGTGTGAGGGGAGGTGCCTGAGGGAGTACAGAGGTATTTATCTGAATGTTCAGGGTCTTTGTCTCCAGAACCAGGTCGCAATGAGAGCAGCACTGTTTGTCAGCCTGATATCTGTCCTGAGCACCACACCACTCGCGGTACCAGGTAAGGGACTTAATTGCTCTACAAATATTTATGCGTGGCCTGCATGACGTTCTAGACCACTTGATGGTGACTGGGTTTCTGTTTAATGGAGACTTGTGAAAGCCCTTAAATGCAGTTCACTTGGAATGGCTGTGATTTGACATGTGCCTGAATACTCCACAGTTTCCAAGTTTCAGAGTAATTTTGAGTTCAACTGGTTATGTCTGTCTGTCATTTCCAGAAAGATGTTGTGATTGTAATGCATCTCGACAAAACCATAGTCAAATAGTGCCCCTTTACATTTTAAACTCTTAATCACACACTAATTTTTAGAAATGACTGAGTAACACACAGGCGAATTTATTAAATTAACAGCAAAAGTATCTTTTAATGACACACAGATTCAACACATAAGTGGATGCATACTGTATATCCAATTAAATTAAATTCTAACAATATACAATAACAGTATCAGATAACCAGCTCTGAAACAACGATGTTTACACGGCAATTTACATCCACCACCAAGAGACAAAAATCTCCAATCACCATGAAATCTCTCATTTAAGAAGAACAGCTTTCAGGCGAAGTAGTCCTACCATTGTGGATCCTTCTCTCTACTCTGTTAGATAAGCTCTAAGAATATTAAGCACTTTGCAGTTAGCAATTTTTGATTGTTTGAAGAGTGAATGATAACGTTTGATATTTGTAAATATTGACTGTTTTGAGGAGCGAATTATACACTTTCGAGTAATGTTGTGCAAATGCATAGATTAAGTAACCTTGTTACATGATGCTGTTAACAAATGTATTAATTGTAAGGCGCTTTGGATAAAAGCGTCTGCTAAATGCTGAAAATGTAAAATGTAAATGTTAATAATAGATAACACAGTATGCCTATGTAATAACCTGTGTGTCCAGCAGGGGGCGAGGAGCCCGTGGTGCTGCTGAAGAATGGACGAGTCAGGGGACAGTGCGTCAGTGTGAAGGGGACAGAGAGGAGGGTCAGACAGTACTTGGGTATCCCCTTCGCGGAGCCCCCGACAGGGCCCCACCGGCTGGCGGCCCCCCAGCCTCGGGGGCCCTGGGACAGGGAGAGAGACGGGACACGGCAGCCTCCCATGTGAGATGTTTGTCCCTGAAACAAGAGACATGAACTAACAGATGCCAGTGCTTTCTCTCTCTCTTTCTTTCTGTCTTTCTTTCTTTCTCTCTTTCTTTCTTTCTTTCCTTTTCTCTTTCTCTCTTTCTTTCCTTTTCTCTCTTTCTTTCTTTCTTTCTCTCTCTTTCTTTATTCTTGCCTTCCAATTTGTTTATTTCTTTCTTTCTTTCTCTCTCTCTCTTTCTCTCTAGCAGTGACACTCTCAATTGTTAAACACTTTCCTATTCATTCCAGAGCTGTCACGATTTCCACTGTTGTGTAACCAAAGTTCAGAGAAGCTCACACTTTGACTCCTGCGGCCCTCTGTTTGGTGCATTTGGCCAGCCAGCGTGGATGTGATTGGCCCCTGTGCTTCACAGGTGTATTCAGGATCCAGCTATCGTCGTGCATGTTTCTCAGCTGATGTCAGTTGAGTACACCCCTCCAGAGGTTTCAGAGGACTGTCTCTACCTGAACGTCTACACGCCGGCCAGCGCAGCTGCGGGAGACAAATTACCTGTAAGTCGGATGGAATTATTAGCACCATAGAATCAATAATAATATATGGACCAGTCAATGTTGATGTTCTCTGTAGCAACACAATGTATAATTCTTCTTCACATGCACACAATTCAATTCTTAATTCATTCATTAATAAATAAATAAATATTCCTGCTCCAGTGTGTCTGAATACATGTGTGTCTAGAGGCCACCTGCTAACAGTGAGACTCCTGTGTTCTCTGGTTGCCTAGGTGATGGTGTGGATTCACGGAGGGGGTCTGTCCATGGGTGCAGCCTCCCAGTTTGACGGCGCCCCATTGGCTGCCTACCAAAACATGGTTGTCGTTATCATCCAGTATCGTCTGGGAATTCTGGGATTCCTGAGGTATACATCTTTACATTTCATACACAGAACTCAATGTGCTATATAATTAAAAACAACAACACACAAGAAATACAAAACTAGAGTTATGGAAGCTTCAGAAGTCAGAATATGTCAAATAAACAGGAGTACCCAACTGGAGCAATAGCAGGGGGGTCCAACAGCAACAACAACAGAAAGCTAAATAAACATACTAAAGCTAAGAAAGCTAAATAAACATATACTCATAACCGTTTTCCTCCAAGTCCTGGGCTTGGAGGAAAACGGTATCAACTGTATACAGTTGATAACATATATGAAGTGGTTGTCACACGCAACTACTCTTCCGTTTTGTATTTTTTCCCCTTTTCAGTACTTATGATGACCCCACACCCTTGGTCCCCAGCATTTTATTATGTGTGTGTTCTGTTTAAAGCACAGGAGACGAACATGCTCTGGGGAACTGGGGCTTCCTGGACCAGCTAGAGGCTCTGAAGTGGGTCCAGGAGAACATTGAGGTGTTTGGGGGAGACCCAGGGTCTGTCACTATCGCTGGGGAGTCAGCAGGAGGAATTAGCGCATCTATACTGGTAAAGAAAAGGGAGTCCCACTTGACGTGAAGTGTCGCTTATATAGTCGTCAACAAGGCTTTGTTAAGCCTCTATAAGCACTACGTAAATTATAAAGCATCAATAACTATGTCTGTGTTATTTCTAATAGCAGTGGTTCCCTAAATATTTTTGTGTTTTTTTTGTTTTTTTATTACAGACTTTGTCTCCACAAGCCAGAGGATTGTTCCATAAGGCGATTTTCCAGAGTGGGGTTGCAACTCTTGGAACATACACCACCAACCATCCTCTGGTTCAAGCACAGGTAGCAGATACGTGATAGCACCATGGTGTTACACACCTGTAATTAAACACCTATAGCGCTATACAGCTGGTGTTACACACCTGTAATTAAATACCTAGTGCTTAACACTTGTAACACACTGGCTAGCGCACACCTTGTAATACATGCCGGGTATACACCTGGTAGCCTATTAATGGCTAGGTAATACATGCCTGGTAACACCTTACTATAAAGTACCACATAATGTTATGTTTCTGTTCATTTAACCCCTCAGACTGTTGCCAAGCTGCTGGAATGTGACCACGGCAGCACAGAGGAGATGGTCAGATGTCTGAAAGGAAAGCGTGAAGACGAGCTCATCAATGCAACCAAAAAGGTCAGTAATTTCCTGGAAACACACATATCTTATAAACACATAAACCATAGCATGTCTATGCTAATAGACTGACATTATTTAGGTTACTGGAGGATCATGTAATATTTTTTTCTTTCTCTCCTCGGCCTTAAACTTTAGTTATGGCCATCTGTACAGTGCAGGTGTTTACTTGGATAGTTAATCATTATACCAACCATATCTCATTTTGACCCTGTTTGCCGTTTGGGCATCATCATGTGGCAATTCCAACTTTAACCACTAGATGGCAAGCTGTGCTGTCCTTAGCAAATGAACAATGACCATACGAAATATCACAGGAAATAAACGAAGGAAAACATAACCGAATACATATACTAAGAAGTATTTATCATTACAAAATAAATAATAAATGGTAGTCTACAAATTGCCAGAGTCATTCCACCAAAGAAATCAACAGCATTTATCAAAAACATAAACAAAAGAGGCTTTCCAATAATTAATTGGAAAGTCTCTTTTGATTGGCTAAAATGACTTTATAGTCGTCCAAATTTCAGTGTAAAACACAATAGTTAAATGAGCCCCCCTGCTGATTCTTTAGAGGTGTTGTGTGTCCAGATGAAGCTGTATCTAGGAGGGGCTGTGGACGGTGTGTTTCTCACTGATCTGGCCGAGGAGCTGCTAAAGAAGAAGGAGGTGTTGAAGGTTCCTGTCATGATGGGCGTCACCAACCATGAGTTTGGCTGGATCCTCCCACAGGTTAAAATATTAGCCTAACCTATATGTTATTATCTATCATAATAATATTGTACAGTATATAGAGCTCTTTATGATCGCCTCGATGCCTTTTGGGTTTTATTAAGTCATAGTTGTGATATCAGATAAAAGGTGAGCTTTATATAACTCATTTGTGAAAGGGGAGGACTTTGTATTTAATTTTATTATTAAAGTATTTAATTTTTCATTCCTGGTAATAGACGTTTGCCCCTCCTGGGTGGCAAAATGGCATGAGCAGACAGGAAGTCCTGGATGTGATAAACCTCTTCAACCCATCTGGGGTGAGCTTCAAACACAATGACATGCTGTACTATGTTAGGAAAATAAATAATAATAAAGCAGCTTGTTCTTTGTGCTAGTAATAATAACATCCCACTTTCTGTTATAAGGAAAACATTAAAGCAGTGAAGTGCATCACAGAATTAATAACATATTTCCCAAAACATTCCTTTTTTCCAGGTGAACACGTCAAACACTCTCATTGCAGACGAGTACCTGAAAGACGCGAACACTCCTGAGGAAATCAGAGATGGCTTCACCGAGGTCTTGGGAGATCTGCTCATGACCCTTCCTGTTGTCAGTGTGGCGGGATACCATAGAGGTCAGCGCCCGGACAAATAAGGTCCACTTAGAAACCCTGGGAAATGGAGAGGTCGATAAAGTGAACTAAAAATAAAGATAAACTCCCTTATATGTGTCTGGAATGGCCCTTGTGGTTGAAACCAGCGTCACTGAAACGTTGTTCTTTATGTGATGAAATGTACAAACTGACAATGCTATCGCCTTCCCGCACCTTTCATGCAATGTAGGAGTGTACCGTACCTTTAATTGTCCATGTCAAAGAATTAAACATGCGGGTTAGCTGAGTAATTTGCTTTATTGACTTCAGCTTAAACCTAACACTTTTCTTCATCCCCTCCCTTGTGTTTTAGACGCTGGTGTCTATGTGTATTTGTATGAGTTTGTCCATCGTGCTGAGATTCACAGGCACACCAGACCCAGCTTCGTGAAGGCCGATCATGCAGACGACGTTGGTTTCATGTTTGGGGGATGTTTCTGGAATGGATCCATAAAAATCCTAGGTAAGCGTAGGTAAAGGCAAAGGTAAGGATACACAGAAGTAACTCTGATTACCTTTAGTATCAGCCACTCATTGGGATGGCAGTAAATGGTCGCTGTGCCAGGCAGGCTCATGATCAACTGAATTTGAATTACTTGAATTCTAATTCATGTTCATGCTAATTATCTCTGACTGAGGTAATACAATCACGATTGACATGCTGCTATTCAGATATTCACATATTCACATATTTCCAATTTCACTTCTGCCTGTTTTTATATCGTGGTGTTACATTCCTAAAGAAGGCAGGGATCCCTTTCCATCAGACACAACTAAAAAAACTAAAGAAACCTAATTGTAAAGAGAGGTAGGGCAGGTAGGGTAGGTAGGGTGTTGCCACATACACAAACCTGAACAACAAAGGCTAAAGGAAGATTATATATAATAGTTTTATCGTTGTTGTGTGGCAAAATGCATCAGTATTCTCTTCCTGTCCCCATGGACATGCAAGAGATCTGAATCGAAACAAAAACAGTCTAAATATTAGTATTTGTTTTCTCTCTCCATCCATCCACCTGGCATACCACCTCAATAATCAGACTGTAAATGTTTAATGAAATCTTTTGGTTTTCCAATGAAGGCACAATCACAGCAGAAGAGGAGAACCTGTGTAAGACCATGATGTCATACTGGGGCAATTTTGCCCGTACTGGGTGAGTACTGGAACAACACTGAAGAACATAATCACCCATAAGTGCATATATATTTCTGTGTATATACTGTATATGTGTCTTTGTTTTTTCATGAATTATCTTTTGATTTCTTTAGTGGAATGAGACTAAATGTATTTTCACTTCCCACTTTCTAAGTTTATTACCTATTTTGTAATACTAAAAACTTTGATCTTTTCTAATATCTCACAATTGGGGAGCTAATTCCACTTCCTTGTCACAGTTCCAACCCTCTGGTGTCACTGTGTCCTCAGGTCTCCCAACGGTCCAGGGCTGGTCTCCTGGCCTCAGTATGACATCCAGAGGCAGGACTACATGGAGCTGGGCCTGCAGCAGACCGTCAAGCAGCAGCTGAAGAAAGACAAGGTCCACTTTGCCACCACCACCCTCCCTCAGAAGTTGCAGAGACTGCTGCCGGTGGACCCCGCAGCCTAGATGACATGTCCCTTGTCATGTCACTTTACTGTAACAGACCGCTGTAGTTTGTAACCCTTCACATGAGGAGCTTTTTAGTGTCATTAGCTGCTCTACTTATGTAACATAACTGTAACAAATGCAAATTCCTTCATTGCAAAAATGTTTGCAATCGTCTCACAGTCTTTTTTTGCTAAACACATTATGATGCAAATTTGTATCACGTTTTTGCTGTCAGATGTGAAGTGTGTGTGTGTGTGTGTGTGTGTGTGTGTGTGTGTGTGTGTGTGTGTGTGTGTGTGTGTGTGTGTGTCAGATTTTAATTCATAATAAATTTTTAAATACATTATTGGCTAAATTTATTAGTAAAATTAATTGATTGTGAGAGCAGGTTTATTTACGTTAGTCGCGTCATCGGGTCCATGCCAACCAATGTTCTTTGCTCTCTGTTAAATTCTGGCATGCATATGTGGACAAAAACTATAAAATGTCGCCTGCACGCGTAAAAACACCACGTGTCCACACGTAACAAAATGCACGGTGTTGACCAATACAGACGCTATTGTACATAAATACTGATCTTTTTACGTGTAGGTTACAGACTTCATGTTTTTATGGCATGTATTAGCCTATGTATCGCCACTCTTAGACGGCTAGCCTATGTCACGGTCCATGGACACTACGTTGCATTGTATGCAAGCACTACATGATTATGTAATACTATATGTTACATTTAGCCAGGTGACACGCTCCCTTATTAATATGCAGATGTATTCATATCCAAGTGTACTGATTGGATGTAAGATGTTAAGATCGTGTAAACACGAAATTTTTAACCGCCTGGCCTATACATAATTTTTTTTAACTTGTGGACACGTGATAATTTTACACGTGACATTAGACGTTCATGCCCTCGATTGTAAGCGATATTAAATGTCCGGTCGGTCTCGTCTAGGGCCTAGTTTATCTATTAATAAATTATAGACGGGGGTTGCTGCAGAAATGATTGTAGGAAACGTCACTCGGTGACGTTATTGGGTTCCCCCTACATCACTGGCTGCGTTCAGGACGGTGTAACGTTTACGCCAGGTTACAAAACAGGGAGGTCTGTGTTGGTTGAACAACGTTCACATGGCTAACAACAACAAAGAGTTCGCTTTTGCTTTACTGCTGTAGATTGTTGTGTTTCAGGCTGTGCAGATGTACAAGATGATGGTATACAAGTTACCATCTCTGTTGGTGCTGTAGCGCACTAAACCTGTTCCAACTGCTAGGAAGGATATGTGCACAATGGTTGTGTCACCATATTCCGATTCAAAATGTCATGCTTTTATTTCAGAATGAGAAACTTTCAGGTGAAATAAGCTGGTAATGAACGAGTCAAGTGCTATTAGTATTTAATAGTGAGGACGACAAATAGCCTATGTACAGGTTCCAAATATACTGCTTCACTTTTAATACACGTGATTGATCAACATTCACCACGCCCATTAAACGCAGCAAACGTCTTTGAAAGTAGTTCAAAAACGTTGCAAACGTTTTCGAGCAAACGTCGTTCAGTTAAAAAGTTCCCTGAACGTAGCAAACCTTCAGTCCACTGAACGAACCCAATTCTCTCGTCCGCGCACATGCGCATTTGTGCACGAAGCTCTAAGGAGCAAAACCAAAACGTACGACGCACAGGGACAAACCCCCCTCAACTGCTTGGGACATTTCATATAGGTAAGGCTTGTATTATTATTAATAAGAAAATATTATCGCAGACTATTCACACGTACTTTGGTTCAATTTAGCCAGACCTCTTGTAGCCTATGCTGGTCTGAAGTAAAGGACGAGAAAAATAAGATAATCTCTCTACGTTCCCATGATGTTTTGCAGTCAAACGCGTTGAATTATTTTAGTAAAGTTGTTCAATTTACGATGCTTATTGGTTCCATACTGGTAGCTAAATCGTACGTCTGGTATAGGCCTATTCTACGTGAGATATCGGTTTGATCAGGGAATGAATTAAATATTTGTCTGTATTTCACCATGCCAGCGGAGACGTCAGTCGTGCTGCGTGTTTCCTGGTATCCTACAGGATCTTTCTCAGCTGTCAAGTGCGCCGAGCGCAAACAGCACTTCCATTCAGTAGTCTACACGACTGCACATAACCGTCTGGTTACGTTTTCACATTTGTTTCAGACTTATAATACGACAATACAACTTTATTTAAATAGCGTCATTTTAAAATGCCTATTTAGGCTATGTGAATTATCTCTATCATTAAATAGGTCACTGTGTTACTAATTGAAACAGTTAACGACGCTACAATTAAAGTATTCTACTTTTTCAAATGTTGGTTCTATTCCATTGTTTCCGTTGTGGTTTGGGGTTGGCCCTGGAGACTGTTTTTTGTGTTATCTAGAGCTACACATGGAACACGACTTCCTTTCAGGGCTAGTATGAAACCCTATCTTTATCCCGTTCTGTCTGTGTGATCCTGCCTTTTGTTACACCCCTGTATGCTGTTCTTTGGGAAAGAAGTATTGATCTTAAAATGTTTGTGAGGCTGATGGCGTGTTACCAGACAGACACATCAGTTGGTCACAAGCAGTTTTTGCTTGTGACCAACCAAAACAAGCAGTTTTTGTGTAGACTTATGTAATGGCTTTTCTGAAGGGGTATATATATAATTAATTTATTTGACTTTTAAATCAAAGGGAGGACTGAAAAATCGACCCAAGGTTGCCATGGTATCCTCACTGACCTCTGTGTGACCTCAATAGATCACTGAGAGCCCCTTCAGTTTTAGTATTGATGGTCACAATGGAAATTAAATGCAAACCTAAAGCCTTTACACTGTAGTCATCGCACAAAGCTGTCAATTTCCCCATAGACTCTCATCGTCTGCACCCCTCCCTAAACAGCCACATGCTCTTTAAACAATGAGGAAATGTGCGGTTATAGTGGCACTATTATCGCAAGCAAGGAGTGTACCTTTTAGTTTGAACCCTCACGCATACCTAAGCAAGATTCTGACTCTAGCCTATATTTTATTATTAGGTTTCTTTGAATGAGCCCTTGAGGTCCCACAGTATTAATGCACAGTTTTAAGGATACAAATAGGTAGCTTCTGGGGTTGTCTGTTTTTTGGGGCTAGTGGTCTTGTTTACATTAGGCACAGCTTTAATTGGCTGATGTGAGTCCATGTTGGCCACTAAGAAGCACAACACAACCACATTAGTGAATGTTCGTGACGTGACCCCTTTTAGAGTTTAACTTATCTACTGCATGTCCTGTTTGGCTCTATGGTGGAAGAGCTCACATAAGTGTCTATGGGAGAGGCGGTGGGCGTGCGAGGCATTGTGGGTAGGTCATCCAAGATTCCACACGCTGTCCTTTAACCACTTGACTCATTCCCATTTCAGAGATTCCTTCTTAAGAGTCCTGACCCAACTCAGATTGGAACCTGGCCATACAAGGAAACTAGGCCATTGCTTATCATTGGTTGATGTGTTCCTTTGGGGATTGTTTCTGCAGTTACCCACTGTCTGTTTGGAAGCTATCGATTCTACATTCTACATTCTATCGATTCTACTTCTACATTCTCTGAACATGGTGATTTACAAATTATACAAAAATTGGGCTCACAAAAAGTTTACAATTCTGGAAAAGGTCATGAAAACCTTTTTTTTGACCATAATTCCAAAGGATACAAGGCTCCTGCTATAGGCTATAAGAATATGTATGTAGATCAACGGATCCTCAAAGGAATAAGTTTCCTTTGAGGATCCGTTGATCTACATACAGGATGTTCAGGAAACAGAAAAGTCCTATTGAGACTAATTATATCAGACATTTCATCTTTATATTTAGTCATAATTGTAAATGATCAGATTTATCACATCATTACATTTTTAAGACGATGTATCATTAAAAATTAATACTGAATGAAAAATGAAATAATACACAAAAACACATTTACAGTTAACAGTTGAGATTGATGTCATTATTCGTGGCATTAGTAGTCTTGAGATTTTTTAAATCCTGACCTCTTCTGTGTGGTCAGCATTTTTTTAATAACCAGCAAACACAAATTATTGACAAAGAAACTAGCAATTTCAATAAGGCTTTGTAAACTTTCAATACGGTACATTTTAGAGGGACCGTCAAAGCAAAGCGTTGACATACAAAACCTGAACGTTTTGACACAGCGGAAACGCAGATTTATTCCCCTGCGTTTGCCGCATTACAAGCCCTAGTGCTGACTAAGATGGATGGACCCTGGCGCAGCCTGCCGCATGGCTTCAGACACGCTGGGATGTCTCCCAACGACATCTCTCACCCCATCCTGTGCCTAGCAGAGGTCTCTCCAGTCCAACTGACTATAGCTTGTCAATAACCTGTCATTGTGAAGCATGCTTCTCCACCTGCACACACTGTACTGTGTGTGTGTGTGTGTGTGTATGGGTGCAGTGGGACGTCTGCCCATGGAAGCAGAAATACTGCATTACACACTTTGTACTGAGCTCACGACCCGTGTGTGTGTGTGTGTGTGTGTGTTATGCGTACATTGGTTTGGGCAGGAGAGGACTCCAGCAAGCAAGTGACATCCTGATGGAAAGCAAAATAGAGGGATATCTTGGCTTGTCTGTGTTCAAGGCTCCCACATAAGTACATGTCACAGTCTGAGGCCTCCTCAAGTGTGGAATAGTGCCTCCAGATCCCCTCGACTCTGGCCCAGCTCACTGTTGTGGGAAACACAACAATCCACAAAAGCAATACGAGCCACTCGGCACTCTGGTGAGACAAGGGCACACACACGCTGGGTTCCTCCACCAAATCGAGGAGCGTCCCTTTAAGCGTGTATATAATTCATGTTCAGTTTGTTCATATTAGCAATCTCATCTGCATTTTCAAGCGCTAAACCCTGACTCATCCACATTCTGTTGATATATTTGGCTCATGCCCACACACTGTGTGTCAGTCTCTATCATTTCACTGTGGATGTTGCTCTCGCTGTTATACAACAAGCCTCTGGGGTCAACAGGCGTGTGTGTGTGTTAGTTGCTATGTGTAACCAGTCAGAAGGGCAAACAGTGTTCTCCGATAGAGGCAGTAAAGCAGATTAGCTCAAGGACAGAGAGGTAGAAGGCAGCATTAAACGGAAAACACTGCAGGATGCTTCAGTAGACAAACGGGCGGCTGCTGTTGTTTGTCTCGGCAGCAGTGCAATCCTGAGTCAGCGGTGTGCCACTGTGTTGGTATAGCTACTGTACCATTCGCCTTATATTGCTAAACTGGGTCATGCGGTCTAGGACATAGAAGACCGGCAGACTTGATGCTCCTGAGCATTGAGCTGAGGTTGAGATGTGAAACCTCTGTGAATTTCCTGTGTCATTGCTTTTGTTGTGTCAAATTTCCTGTCGCTTGCAGGAAGTTTGCAGGTCAATACCAACTTTTTACCTCAGCAGCCTTTACCCTAATTGACATTTCTCCTTTCGTTCGTCTACAGGCTCATAAGATTGAGTCCGCAACGACCCCCGACATCGATCTCTCATAAAAACTCCTTCCTGTGTTGTCGGACTCTTCATGCTCCTCCAGAGGACAACGTAGCTCAGAAAGGGATTTGTCTCCAAACATGGACAACCTCATAGACTTTGACTTGCCCTCGGGGGCCACAGAGCCCTCTAGTGGTGAGGGGGATCGTACAGACATCTTCTCCCCACGGACTACATCCCCTTCATCCCCAACGGGGGCCCTCCCGCGGCCCTTGGCCCCCATGAATCCATCGTCTAATCACCATCATCATCATCCCCCCCGCGATTGTGAGGAGGGAGAGAACGACAGCGACGCCACTGAATCTGCGGACAGCGAGAATGACATGGACCCACCCTCTCACCGCTGGGAGCTGAGACGGTCATCCTCTTCGTCCAGTCACAGCGGAGCCGATGACGACGCAGAGACGGTGGAGAGGCGAGAGTTCATGAAGGCTTACGTGGAAAAGATATTTCATGGAAAGTAAGAGAATCGTTGATGTGTGTCTCTTTTTCTCTTTGTGTAGGTCAACATCCAGTCCAGTTTATTTGTACGGCCCTTACATGGGAACTCCAGCCAGTTGTGACCTGGATCTCATAACAAACGTTATTGAAATGTCAAATTATTCTGTGTAGAGTAGGATCTACTCTATAGTCACAGCCACCAGATGAGACTGTAAACACACTCTCAATGCCAATTCCAGGCCAGAATATCTGTGTAGCCCTTAATCCCAATTCCAGTCCAAACCAGATTATTTGTACAGCCCAGCCCAGTTCCTGTTTCAATGGGCTCAATCCCGAAAGTGTTCAGGAAGTGTTCACTCCAATAAATCAAAACCAGTTTTACCAGGTGCTTCCCTACGGCAAAGCAGGGCTTTTATTGTGATATGCTTCCTCTTTTCCAGGGAGGACTTTGACCAGGAGGAAAAGGCCCGTTTTGGAGAGCTCTGCAGCGGAGAGAACAGCAAGGGAAGGGAGTGGTTTGCCAAATACGTCAGTGCTCAGGTCAGTAAGAATTGGCACTTTTTTTATGAATTGAGGAAAGAGCTCATGGAGGAATGAGGAAACTAGCTTCCAGGATGCTCGGATGTGGGACAGGTGCTGAATGGACAATTTATCAGTGAGCATTATACACTCACCTAAAGGATTATTAGGAACACCATACTAATACTGTGTTTGACCCCCTTTCGCCTTCAGAACTGCC
>JAOEHI010036215.1:0-23127 GCA_025447815.1 Percopsis transmontana | reverse complement strand
TTACCACATATCTGTATCCAGTACAAATGTTAATTCTTCATGCACTTTCTACTCAAGTGTTGCTTGACGTGTGTAACCCCCCCCCCCCCCCTCAAGAGATCAGGAGATGCTTTCAACAATTTTTTTAAGAAATTAATAAAGTGGGGTCCAAAAGTCTGAGACAACATTGAAAATCTCTAATGTTTTCACATAAACCTGGAAATACTCAGAAAGTTTGAGGATTAAGAAACATTTAAAAACAGAACACAGAAGAACTACTTGAAGACCAAGAAGTCAGGACTCATGGACTTTCCTCCCGTCACCTGACCTCAGCCCTATTTAACCTTTATGGGGGCAACTAGACTGAGAAAGCCAAGCATTCTGTGACATCACAAGAAGCTCTTTTGAATATTGTGAAATCATGCGGGGATAGCATGGGTCTTCGTGTTTTGCACACAGCTTGTGGTGTGCCATGCTCTCATTACAGCAAAAGTGGGAACAAATACTAAGATACTGAAAGATTCAACTTTTCAAATTGTTAAGCTGATATTATCTTTTTGTAATGAAAAAATTATTGTTAAAATTGAAACAAATGCAAAATAAACTTGACTAGAGATGAAATGGTTTGAAAATTTCATGATTAAAGTGACCACGTAATCACGTTATCAGTATTATCGTGGTGTTACAATGTGCTGGAAAAAGTTCATAATGTACTGATGCACACAAGTTTTATATTGAAAACCACAAATAAAAATTAGCAGCACTGCACGTTTTGTTTAGATAAACATAACATAGCCAATACTTAATGTAAATATAATACATATATTACACAACCTAAAGCCCCATGCACACTGCACACGGAGCATTTAATATTATGCATGTTTTAGGACAGTTCTGTAGAATCACTAACATACTGGTACTAACAATTCAGGCGAGCTACAAAGTTATATGAATACAGCGTTTGACAACAGTCAGATCAATCAAATGGTGGGGCAACGATGCTGGAAAGTGGTTTTTCAAAGTGCGGTAATCAAACATGGTTTTAATGATAATTTAAATTTGAAACGGTAATACTAACCATAAGGAATTTTACCATGGTTTATCGTGAAACCGGTAACTGGTTTCATCCCTAATATTGACTAGTGGTCTCAGACCCCACTGTACTTTCATTAACTTTCTGTGCGATTACATTTTCACTATGAACCACTATTTTTACTTTGTTTTAGGAGTTTGACAACTCCTAATCTACTCTCCACTTCTCTTCCCTTGCTTTTTTTTCTTTTTTTTCTTTCCCTTCTCCTCACCCCTCCTCTCCGCTGCAGATTGTTTTGCACAGAGAGAAGGAGGTGAAGGCGACAGAGTGTGAGATGGCCATGGTCCACCATCTTCTCTCCCGCATCCCTCAGGACCTCCCATACGAACACCTGATTGGCCGATCTCAGGCCCTGTTCCACCAATACCCTCCCTCTGTACTGGGTAGGCAGGCTGCACTACAGTCTCGCAAAAGGTAAGCAGGGGCACTAAAACACCGCCTCCACTCATAAAACACGCTTTGTTTGTGGTTAGCTCCTCTTGAACTAAAGCTTCTGTGAGGAACTTAATCACCAGAGCACAGTCTCCAACTGAAAAGGGAGACTTCTTCTTTACTTCCCTAAAAGTTTGATTTGTAGGCTTGTACTATTTACAATGTACAATGTTTACAATGTACAATAATACATTTTAGGGTTTTATAATACAAGGGATCTTTAAAATATCAGGAATTTCCGTCCTACTGTATACTCAACACAGTACTTTCTAGAAGTACTGTGTTTTTCAAGGTACTTTTGGAAGCCAAGCGCATATTAACAAACCAGGCTCCATTGTCTTCCACTCTTTTTTTTTTACTTCTCAGTATTCATCCATCCATCCACCTAATACATACCCAATTCTCTTCTGTCTCCCCCAGTCTGTCCATCAGTAGTTTCCAGTCGTTCCAGCTCTCCACCCTCCACCAGAGGCCCGACTCTGTTCTCCAGCGTCTGAAGAAAGCCCAAGGCAGCACCTCTGACTCCAGACATGGTAAACGTAGTGACTGTAGTTGTTCAGATACTATTAACAGCTAGTGCAGTGTAGCAAAACTGCTACACTGTCGTATTATTTTGGTCTCCTAGCGTTATGGCTGTACTTGACCCCTTCTTATTTCCTGCTCCCAGCCTCCGGGCGGCCGCGCCTGCAGCCAGCCATTGGGGACGAAAGCAGTTTGTTGGGGAAGGGGAACAGGATGGTGAAGATGGCAGTGTGGGGGTTGTCCGCCACCCTCGGGGCTGCCGTGTTTGCTGTGGCTCAAACCGCCCTGGAATGGGGGCCTGACGCGTTGCTGCGACTGTTCTGATTGGTGGGACTGACGTACGCGTGCTGCTGTTCTGCTCAGCAGACGCATACCTGAACACTTGAAGGGAGAAGAGGAAATACGCAGGTTGGTTGTCTTGACGCCACATAGGTTGTTGATACTCCACCACATCGAGAGGGACCACTATTGAGCTTCCAGACATGTGCGGGCCTGCATCACATGTGAAAAGAGTGTGTATGTGTGTGGGTGGGTGTGCAATTTCACGCCATAGCTCAAACCATATGTCTGACTGATGCCTCTGCCACACAGACTTGCCTTTTGTCACGTTAATATTTTTCTTGAAAGTGCAGTCGTTTGGTTGATTGTTCTCTAATAGCTTGTTTTTACGTCTGTCTTGTGGTGTTTCCGTGCATTTCTGATTGTGTGTGTGTGTGTGTGTGTGTTTGTGTGTGTGTGTGTTTTATCAGCAGGCCCGTCTGAAAACCAAATGTGTCCCTAGCTGGCACGATAACCTAGGAACACAAATTATTTAACAGAACGTTGTTCAGCTGAAAGCTTTTAGTTAGGAAGTAGGGGAGAGTGAAGGACATACAGAGACATACAGAGGAGCTTTGCTAAAAAACAAAAAGTTAGGAGATACTGCTGAATGAATAAAGGGAAAACACTGGTCCTTTTACATTCTGAAATACTGTAATTAACAAGTTTGCTCTAACATTTTCCCTCAATTTTCAACAGGGCCATATGCACACGTCACCATATTTTTGGGAGTGTGTCTGTTTCCTCAGCCCTAACAGCCCTACTGTCCTCAGATGAGTACTTCCAACAATGAGGTTCTGTCTGTCTGTCTGTCTTTGATATTGTATATTGTTAGCGTGATATCTCAAAAAGTTATAGACAGATTTTAACATGGGCCAAGAAGGAACTGTTCAAAATTCCGCATGCATTTGCCAAAAGGGTCTCGCTACTGTTATGCAAATTATCGCAAAACTGCACTATTATTATGCTAATTCGCCCAAAAGGGTAGATCTTTCAACTTTCAACAGGCGTCCGAGCTGAGGCTGGAGGAACATAGGGCTGAGGGAATATACGGGAGATCTCCTTATTTTTACAGTTGTGTAACAATCTGTGGCTGATTTTAGTCTGATTTAAGATTTAAAGCACACAATTCAGTTTATTTTTTTAAGCAAAGTAACCGCTTAAACCTCTTCAACAAAAGCATAGCACATTAAACCGAACACCAGTTGACAAATTAAATTCAGATAACGCACAGCATATGTGCCAACCTGGTTGCATGTGTAAAGAACTGATTCTGTGGTCCCTCCAATCAGCAATAGGTGTCTGTATGTCTGCTTACATTTTGCAATATTTATCAGTGTTCACCAGCTTGTAGCCACTGCAACTGTTAACACGGCTTCACGGATTTATACTACTCCACTTCTCTCTGTCATCAGATTAACAGAGCAACAGTGTTCACTCTACAAAAGCATTTCAGCCAGTTTGCACTGCTGAATTTAGGTGAATGAATACGGCTTTACATCTACTCATTCAGGTTTATTCAGAAAGTTACAATATTTTAGTAAATGTAAGCTATTCAGCCACTCGTATGAACAACTAACCAAGGTAGCCAAAAAATAAAACGTACGTTATTTATAAGTTAGCTTTGTTTACTAGCTTGGTTTGATTAGATTTACCAACTGTGGCTTAGAAAGTATAGTTAGTATAGTGTAACTTCACCCCTGGGGGCTGAGAGGGGGAGTAATACTAACGTTAACATTTTAAATTTCATGACGTACTATACACATGTACCAACCGGTCAAATCTACGTCAGCGAAGGCCTTGGATGATTTTAAAAGATGGTGTGTAGAGCCATTTTGAACCCTTAAAATGATGATTTTTATAAAGATTTTGTGTCAGTTCGATTTAATTTAACATTTTCGGGTACAGTTACTTTTTAAGTCAAATTTTATGGCTATGGGTTTAATCTGTTAAATTGTTGATTGTTGTATCAGCTTGGCAGTCAAGAATGTGAGTCTTTTCTTTTGTTAATGAACTAATTATCCAGTCAATCATTTAAGAACCTAGTTAGTTAATGAAGCAGTAATTTAGTTGGGGGCAGGGTTACTGATGGCATGGACAGCGGTGGGGAATAGTTCTTTAGCTGATTAGACAGTCAGTAAATGTCCTGTTGTTCATTGCAGACAGTGCTTTTTTCCCTATTAGCCTCTGCTATATCTGCTGTTTGGGGCTGACATAAAGTGCGAAAATATCCTCATATATCCGTCTGTCTGATCATGTGAGAGGGTGGGGGGAGGCTGGATTTCTTCAGGATTTTTCTTACCCTTAATGTTTCTCTGCTCCAATTACCTAGTTATTAAATATCAATCACATGGTTGATTTATTACATGGGCAATACTCTGATTTGCTATTTATTTGTTTGTCATATATTGCAGTGCTATGGATTAAATTCTAAATACAGCAATCAATTGTGGAATAATGGATTGGTTATTAAGGGCATCAGTGTGATCATTTTAATGAGAATTGGTTGATTATGTCTTTAATTGAGACGTAACTATTTATTATTGTGATGAAATTGGATTTTTCAAAAGGTTATCATGAAAAGGATTTTTGTGTTGCCAAGTGTATACAAAAAATGTATAGACAAAGGAAATATTTAACAAGTGCTCTCTGGTTCTAACACCCAAACTGTATGTAACAGGTATGTATGCTTTTGCATTTCATGCAGTAGTTTTTGTTTTGTCGGGCAAAAGCACAAGATTACAATATGTAGGGAAAACCTTTGATTGGATGTCTGTGTGATCCTAAAACAAGAGAGAGTGCTACTGCAAAGCTGTGCTAGTGCCAAGCAGTCGCACACGTACGGTGAGACAGATGCCAGGTCTTAATGTGGGTTTGATTGACGCCCCTGGCTTTTGGCATTTTTTAAACCCAGTCTCTCACTCCTTTTCTCTCTTTCATTTCCTTGCAGACAAAATACCTGCAACAGCTCAATTTGAAACTGGCAAAGGTCTGGGATGATGAATGATTGAAAGTTTTTGCCCGTTTCAAACCTGAACTCGCTGAGATGTAAAACAATCAATCTGTATTTCAGCCCGAGCTGTTGGATGTAATTATATTGCTTTAAAATTCAACTGAAGTGATGAAGCTTTTACAGTTACAGTCAGTTGGCCACACATCTTTTCTGTGTCTGTGTGCCGGACATTCTGGCACATCACTTGTCCTCAGGTCATTTTCCTGTCATGCTACTGTATATTCATTATTTCTATGGACATTATACTCATGTTTGACATTATGCTGACCAAACATCTGGTACAATATCATTAAACATATCAGGTATTTTACACTGCACCTTTTGGCATGTGGTTGTAGTCATGTGTGTCTATTGGAGACTGAACTGGTTTTTGTCAACAAAAAAGAAAACTATGAATAAATCATGTACAAAAATGCTTCCTACATTGTCTTTTGTATATGTTTGTTTTTCGAGTTTATTTCATAGAAGTGTGTATAACAAACACGCTGTTTTTAAAAACAGAGATTGAATACACACGTTTGGACAGGTTTTCTAGTTTTACTATCCTTGTAAGGACCTCTGAGCCGCACACACTGCAGACCTCTGAGTCTTTGTGCAGAAGGATTCAGTGTGCTTATTTGTCCCTTTTGTGTTCACTATTAATAAGCAAGACATCTATGCATCTCTGAAAATGTATGATTCTGTGTGTGGGTGTGCTGTACAAATTTGTCATTTTATAGGCACCACTTAACTAGCCTCTTTGGAGACTTGAGATCAGAAGTGTGTGTGTGTGCGCACATGTGGGTGTCTGTGCTTGTGCACGTGTTATGCGTGACTGTGTAAGAAATAGGGGAGAAGGGGAAATGCACTGCACATCTGTCTTTGACCCTAGAGGGACCGGAGGAAAGAGGGAGAGATACGGTATACTGTAAATGGAAAGGGCTGAGCAGGAGAGAAAACATGTTAGCGAGGAGGGCGATGAAGAGGTGAGGTTGCAGCAGGTTAGGGGTAGGGAACGTAAGGAATTAAAAGGAAAAGTTTGTACGGTGGACATATGGAAGGTCAGCTCTTCTGGGAGGACAGGAGGAGAGAAAAAATTAAATCTTTGAGTGTGCCATCCCTCGAGTGTAAGTCTGTGTAGTGTTCTGTATGAGTTTGCATCCCTGCAGTGTTGAGCAGGTGTTGGTTTTGGCATGCCAGAAGTTGCTCTCTAGTCCTTTGAGTTTTGCTACTGCTAATTTAAACAAAACATCTGCTGCTACAAGTAGTGAATAAATGTCGCTACTTGTTATTGCTGAGTGACATAACACAAGCCTGCTGCTTATTCATGAAAGCCTTTCCATCTGCAGTTTTATAATATAATGGTGATTATAGGTGTGAAAACTCCCATCAGTCTGTTCATGTCATCAGTACAACAGTGGTTGGTCTACTAGAGAGTATTAGAGCCTCCGTACGATCACTTGCCACTTACTTACCGTTGGTGTCGTGCGAGATAGCTACAATAAAGTTGAGGATTGCAGCATTCCCTTCCAAAGTAGAACGTGTATATCTGTATCTTGAACTTAAAGGATTTTTTTCAACCCAGACCTTGAACATCTATCATTAATATGTTGATCTATAACGATGTGTATTACAACCTCACTAGTGGCTTTGGTATTGAGAAACTTACGACCCTTCTGATGAAGCCTAACATGCAATTCAATAGGCAATGCAAGTCAAAAGAATTATCTTGTTTTTTTTTAACTATCATTGAAAACGTGCTGTACACGTTAAATGATAAATGATGTAGGAAACAACATTTTAATAAGGTTGGGCTTTAAAACCCCTTTAAAACCCACAAAGGTAGATTTGATGCTGGTTAAGAGTGCTGTGTGTGTACAGTATGTATGCAATTAGGACACACATTAGTGTTTGAGACAGGAGCACACAGGGAATAACAGCTGCTCAGGGATCTGTCTCTTTTCAATAAAATAGTCCCTGGTGATAAACACATACACATACTTAATCACACCCGAATACACACACACAGCCTAAATCCCCTTAATTACTTAAGTAGTGACAATAAGGCACATACTAGGAAGTTCAACAATGCTGTTTATATGAAATGATGTCAAAATCGATTAATGGAAAAATAACTGAAATATAACAGATTGGGCCTTCTTTGTGAGTCTTTGCACTCACCGATTAAAAAGCATTTTTTCCCCCCATATGAGTAGGCCTTGTACAGTCCCGGTGATGATTACAGAGAGACCATTAAGATGTATGACAGTCGCTATATGACATAGGTCATAAAGTAAGATGTTGCATGGTATGATCTTTGATGCTCTGAATCACCTGGAGACATACATTTTCCATATCTTCTGAACTTTCTGATATCATCTTGGTAATAATTCACAGTCGGTAATGACTTCTTGCCAGGGTTCACCGCAAGGTCACCTATAATAAACTATTAATTAAATTTGCATTATTTAATAAAAAGTACATTTCATGGGCCAAAGTCAGTATTGAAACGATATGTTGCACTGAAAAAGCACCAGATACTCTGTATGTAAGTGTGTGCTGTTCTAGCAAAACTGCTGCAAATAACACAGCTTTCCATGTTACCTTAAATAAACCAGATAGTAAGTTTCATGTCACAATTCAAAAAGTAATAAATCCTCTCCGTTCGTGATTAAACAGCCAATCTGTCTGTCATGTTGCTCAGGGTTAGCGAGAGAAATAGATTACATAAATACATAATACAGTAATCTTCTTACAAAATATACCTGTTACTGCATTGCCTACTTTCCTGTATGTAAGGCTTTTTAGATCATCGTGAAGGATTTGCACACAAAACGCTATACCGTGAATGATCGGTTTATCACAGCAGGATATTTAGACCACAATTAACATTTTACACCACAACTATGAAATATGAATTAAGATCCCTGGGGTCTCATTAGTAGAAGCCTAACAGAGTATGCTCTATATAGCACTATTAATACTTAAACATTACTCTGCGAATGTAACCATTTCCCAGTTCTCCTAGTGTCATCTCAGTCTCAGTCTGTGTATACCAGAGTTATGAGGACATGCCTCCTCTCTCTGGGACTGGTTTTAAAAGCACACCGATATTCCACTGTTATTAGGAATAGGTTAATGATCCTAAAATCAATATTATGGATACACCGATAATGATTTTTGGGGCCAATACCAGTCACCAACTACTCAGAGTAGTATCAACCACAATGATCAAAATGTATTTTCCCTTCCCTTTTTTCTAGAAGGAAAGACATTGTGAAACAGACCCACAGCCCACAGCTTTGGTCTGCATACTCCATTAAGTTTAGGTCGACTTCTCTTGAAATGTCTTTTTCCTTGGTTTGAGGAAATATTGGTAATTGATTCATGATAAATCCTTGACATATCCTTGACAAAATTGTAATTTAATTTTTTTTTAACTGTGGAAAAACTCTGTAAGAATGTATCGCAATTGCCCTCTACAGGTTAAACACCTGCTATTGCAAGTAAAAAACTGAACAAGGCCTATACAAACAGACGTATTAACACTGTCAGGTTTAGCAGCTCAGTCGTCACTTGGCGTGCACATGCTAATGATGTACAGTATGGAATGACCCGTGATGCTCTGTGGATGTGCACGTCAAGTGACAAATATTCTTAAGCCGTGCAGTGTTTCGTCTCGCTGGCTGCTGTACAGTATGTTGTATGTGTGACTGGCTCACAGTGAAACACTTGGGTATCTGTCCTATCTATTTGTAGCTTCACTGTTTTTCAACCCAGGTATATTTGAAATGCCGTTTCCCATCATTTATATTGATAACTGATGACGTTGGCATTGAGAAATGTACCACTCTGATGCCGCATCTCAGACTTATAATGGGTAATCATTGAAACGGGATACTCATAGTTGCAAACAGATTGCTAGCTTTAGCTACAGTGGGTTACGTGCACGCTGTTTGCTGCCATTTCTTTTCAGTAAAACCTAGACCCTTGACTAAACTGTGAGTGTCCTGTTTTTGAAAAGGATATTTATAATAGTTTTTGAAGGCTTAAACAGTTTCCCAATTGAACTGCATTATATCGCAGTATTAGCTCAAATCTTGTTTAGCAGTTTACCCAGCTTTCAGTGGTCATATTTTCATGAGCACATACACACATGCTCCAAAACCAGCATCTAAACAGGCTGTGAACTAGTTTTAAGATGCGACTACCTCTCTCTCTCTGTCTCTGTCTGTCTGCCTGCCTGCCTGCCTGCCTGCCTGTCTGTCTGTCTGTCTGTGTGTGACAGTGAGAGAGAGACCTATCCGTCTTATGTCCTTCAACTTCAACTTAGAATGCACAGCAGAAAATACAAGTAGCTGGCAAATGTCAACAAGCATTCAATTTGTCTTTAAATATGTGGCTCTGTGTGTGCGCGTGTGTGGGGTGTTGTTGGTTGTATTTTAATTTGTATATACAATCTAAATGTCTCTTTTTCATACATACAATATGTTTATGTCTGTCTGGGATATGTGTGTGTCTGTCTGTGAATCTGTGTGTGTGTGTGTGTGTGTTTGTCTCTTCGTGTATACGTGCTCGTCTGTGTTTGTGGGTGAAATATGAATTTGCTGGTAAATGTCAAGAAGTTGGCAGCCTAATAGGCAAGCTGACAGATGATCCTGAAATCTGTGACGTGATTGGTTGAGAGATTCTCACTCATTCTAATGCATCTATCATATTGATAGGGAAAGAGGGAGGAAAAAGAGAGGGTGTGTGTGTGTGTGTGTGTGTGTGTAATATAAAAAGGTGACAGCGCAGCAGTATAGTTTCAGACAGATTTCATGTTACTTAACAAAATAACTGACGTACTAACTGATTTAAGATCTAATCTGTACTGTATAGGGGTGGGGGATGTAGCCAAAACTACCACGGTATACTGTGTGTAACCATATATCCCAATATAGTGCTGTTTCTTTCTATAAAATAACCATCTGGTTATGCCTATTTTTGCCTAATCCAGTGAGTTAAATACTATTAAATATACCGCCTCACAGGGACAACACCATCTGACTGCCCAAATCACGTGAAACAGCCCTGTCCACTGGACCCATGTTCCACGGTATAAAACTTATAGCAGAATAGCTATAGACAAATGCATCTCATGCCATATTGCCCAACACTAGCACTGGACTAAATGCATGTGCTGCAGGAATGAATTGCGTTGTCCTTTGATTTTCACAATATTAGCGGTGCGGACTTCAAAAGGACGGGTTTCAGGGCGAGTTAGTGTTTTTTCAAAGGTCCCATTTGCTTCCATTATTATCTGCGGACTGTTTGATTTGATTTTGGTCATGAACGATTGCCAGGGTTGGGAAAATGGGAAAATAAGGTCCAAGTTAATATTGGCCAGATTTCCCCTTTAAGATTTGAAATTGCCAGCCGCCAGCACAGCTGTGTGTGTGGGTGGGGGTGTGTGTGGGTGTGTGTGATCTAAAGTGGTAAACCCATCCAAAAAATTCCCCTATAAAGATTTAACTATACATAAATGTGCGTGCGTGTCATAGTACCGTCAGAACTTCGGACATGAGATGTGTTAAATCCTATTTCAATCTCATTCCACAGCAGATCCATTGGACTGGGAATTAACAATCAGCTTAAGTTCTTTTTAACCACATATTTGTCTGATGTATTTTTGACCATTCTGAAATGAGAAGTGACAAAATTCCTTCACATGCATTCGTATTTATGCATGCACACACAGGCGTGGATCAACTGTGTTGCCATTAAAGACATATCTTTTTCTCTCCTACATTACTTGTCACACTCTTCTGTAAACTATGAAATAACACAGAAATGCCATCAAATGCCATCAAATTTATATTGGAATGTTTCAAAGCATTTCTGTCTCTATCACAGGGTGAGGAGAGAGTGTCAGTAGCAGGGTACGAGCAGGGAAGTGTGTTAATCTAAGTGAAATGTTGGCTTGTGAAGATGACAGGCAGTTGCTATTAAAGTCTCCCTAAAAGCTAATATTTTTGAGATGAGGAATACAGTATCTACAGAAAACACACACACAACATTGCTGTTGTGAGAAAACATACACATAGTAATATACAGTACCTTCACATACAATACTGTACATACAATATAGTTATACAGTAGAGTGGACAGTACCTCTGTAGTTTATTGACACAAATTCATTCATTTAAACAGCATTTTCACTCATTATTTCTTTTATCTCGGGGTGTACAAATTGAAACTTTTTTCATCTGTTATCCTTTTGTCTGTTTCTCAGATGGTAAACCTTTCCTCTTTCTTAAGTACTACTGGCTAAAGCAAAACTACATGCATTACACCTGCTGGTTCTTATCTTAAAATTCCCATTCCCATTTCACATGAAGGTCTGTCGATAACTTTGAATTATAGAATGATACCACCTTTTGTAAATATCTTATGGTGCTTTCACACCTACTTTGTTTGGTCCGAACCTTTGGACTTTTCAGTTTGATAGCACGTGGGGAGAGGAGGAGACAAAGTATTTAATTTGGTCCGACGAAGAAATCATCTGTCAACTTGAAAAAATGCATTAAAATGCCGAAACTTGAAAGAGGACGTTTATTTGGGCGTATTCGAACTAGTCTTCAGTACTGCGCTTGAAGTTGGTACTGCTGGTAGTAGGCTAATGCCATACTAATAATAGTATAATCGCAATGAACTTAATCTGTACATTAATTTTTCTGCATTCAAACGGAAAAGGCTACCTGTAAAATTGACAAGATGCCAATGTCAGATGCACACCTGTCTACAAACCAATCATGGAAAGATCTTTAGTTCTCTCGCAAAATTGCAATGTGAAACCAAAACTAACCGGTCTACAATGTCTACAAAACACTCTACAACTGCGTAGAGTGTGCTAGGCCTATTTATTTAGTCATCTTTCTGTATTCAAAGTTTGTTCAGACTAGGGGTGTTCAAATACAGTATGAGAACCAATCAAAGCACGCTCTGTGGCTGAGCAAATACGGCTGAACGGAGAGTTCTCTGACAGTGGATAGCTCGCTGTACTATGCTGTCAATACTTCCTCCTGTATATCCTTATTGATTAACTGAATAATTAAGTTGTGATGTTTTTTTATTTGTGTTGTCTGAGAGTTGTTTCTAGCCCAACCCAAAGCACAAGAGGTTGGGAAATTGTAGCAGGTATAAAAGCTTCTGTGCTGTTGGAATATTGGTACCCCAACATTCATTCAGCGTGCTGCTACTGACCTACACAAAAGGTTAGGGATTTGTTTACTAGTTTATTGCGAGGAATCAGCACATAGCTCTTAAAGATCAATTCACTCGAAGACTAATGACTATTGATTCTGTCTGAAGGGACGAGAGAGGGAGAAAGAGAGAGCGTTAAATGCATTTATAAAATAATGCTTTTCTCTCGCATGCTCTGATCTTTGCTAATGTCGACTGCAGTTGTAGAAGGGTGGATATGCATGTCAAATACACACACACTTGCATGTATACGTGCAGTCATTCATAGTACAAATATACACATGGACATAGGCTTATATATGTACTGTACATATTGCGTGTATCCAAAACCACCTTCCTACATGCAGTGTTTTTTAAACAGTCCACAGTTCTGAACCAATCAACAGGAATCAGATGATGATTTTAAGTACAAGACAATCATACACAAACAATTTATAAATCTGCTGAAGCATCCAAATAGTACTAGTAATGAGTTCACAGTAAATAAAAGTAAAACGTACTATAGATCACTGACGTTTGTATGCACTTAGTGGCCATTTTATTGGGTCCACCTTTGACCTAATAAAGTGGCTGCAAAAGAAGTGGAACCCATTGTGGTCTGCTGTAGTCCATCCACTTAAAGGTTCCAAGTCTTGTGCACTCAGAGATGCTCTTCTACATACCACTGTTGTTAGTGTGGTTATTTCAGTTACACTCTTCTTTCTGACGTCTCTCATTAGCATAATGATATTTTTATTTTTTTACCGCACTATTCTCTGTAATCTCTAGAGACTGTCTGTCCCAACTATACTTCATTACATTACAATTCTTCCCCATTCTGAAGTTTGTTCTTAACAACAGCTGAATCCTTGTGAACATATCTACATGCTTTTATGCATTCTGTTGCTGCCACGTGATTGGCTGATTAGATATTGTCGTTAACACTCAGGTGTACCTAATTATAGTGTAAAGTGCTGCAGTACCTGTCGTCCTGTTTGGTTTGTTGTAATGATTGCCAATTGTGTCGTCGCTAACAACATCAAATATGCTACTAAATAAAATGCTAATACTAATAATTCAGTACAAAGGGGGCTTTTCTGCTCCCTTTAGAAACATTGTTGCACTTTCTTTTTACTCTTTCTTATACCTTTCCTGTTTTCAATTATCTTTATTCACCTCTCTGTCTTCTTTGCTCTCTATCCGTCTAGCTCTGCACCCATCTGTCTCTCTCTCTCTCCCTTTCTGTCCATCATTTCTGCCAGACCACCCTCCATCTGTCTCTCCTCAAGAGCAAAATCTGCTCACTCACACAGTCTCCCAGTGTGTTTGTGTGTGTGTGTGTGTGTGTGTGTGTGACCCTGACAGTCTTTGTTGTCATGAATCTTTTACCCTAACCAGTCAGCACAAACCTCCCACTGACACACACACACACACACAGAAGAAAGCTAGCTGTTATGTTTTTGCTTTGTTGGTCTTGTATGTGTTATCTCTGGAAGAGCGAGGGAGCGTGAAAAAGAAAGAGATAAACCCGAGAAGGGGAAATGCAGAGAGAGGAGCTAGGACAAACACGAGTAAGGGGGGGGTGGGGGTGGGGGGGGAAATGACAAGAGCGAAATCCCCTATGCTGTGGCGGAAAGGGAGAGGAGCGGAGGATGGACGAAGAGGGAGAAAGGGAGGGAGGGGGGGGGGAGAAAGGAGTGTAAGCTTATCTGGCTCTAGCCAGGCTCCTCCGAGGTCACACTGCAGACCGGCTGAGGTGACAGAGGGAGAGAGAGGAGGATGGAGGTAGAGACAAGTGGAGAGGAAGTCACCCTGCAGGCTGCAGAGACAGAGAAAGATGGAGCTAAAAAACTTTCCACAGTGAACTTTCAATAGCCTTCAGCATTTGCTGAAAGTGTGCACATACTCACTAACATAGCTAGCTTTTATATATATATTTTATATTTTATATATATATTGTAAAATATATATTATACAATATCTTGTATAATATACAAGTAACATAGTAACATAGTATCACAAGTAACATAGTGAGTGCTTATTATCATTCCGGATTAAAAAGTAAAATTTAAAAGTCAAAGAAGGTTGAAAAAAAGTTTCTGTTCATTACCGGAGTTATTTTCATTGTGAATGTCAGTGTGTAGATTCATATTGAGGCAAGGAATCACATAAAGTTTAGGCTTTTACAAAAAATCACTTTAAGGGCCTGTGTCCACCTAATGCATTTTTTGCACTGGCAGCGCCCACTACCTTATTTTCAGAGTGCTTCCAGAGCGCTTCTCTCACGCACCTATTGTTGCCAGGTTAAGAAAACCGTCTTCTAGCACTGTCACATTACTTCGTTGTGAATGTCAGTAGTATAGTCTCTATAACTTTAGTTACAGTAACTTTAGAAAGGTTAGCTAAAATGATGGAAAGAAATCGCCTCATCTTAAATGACTAGGTTGTCAGTGACAGCCAGGATCAGTTTCTCTTCCGCCATTGTTGACAGTGTTGATATCGTATTGTTTAATTGGCCCGACAAGAGACAAGTGACAAGAGACAAGTGACACTGAAGAGCCCAGCGCTGTTCCAAAAGTTGGAGTGTTTTCAACTGGAAAAAAAGAGCTTAGCGCTGCGGGCGTTTTTGCACCGAGGACGTTCAGCATTTCAAGCACTGAACTTCATAGGAGTTGTATATAAAATAGTCGCTGCCACCGCAAAATACGCATTTGGTGGAAAAAGAGGATTGGTAGAGAAGGTGTGTGCTTGTAGTGGGAGGATAAGAGTTCTGTAGCTACTAAAATAATAGGTTTGTTCAAGTTGGATGTGCTGATTAGCTACACCTGTTTTGTCAACATTTCTTGTACGTCAAGTTAGGTCAAGTTTTACAGAGCACATCTTTCCACTCTCTGTTCCACCCTCCCCTCACATTCCCTCCCACTTCCCTCCTAATGATGATGAGCGGGAGAATATCGTAGTTCTAATGGAGTTCCAGAACGATCTCTTGCGAGACCCACAAGAGGGAGCGCGCACGGAGCCCCGCCTGGAAAGCGCTGATCCTGCCCTTTCTCACTCTCCCTCGATGCCAACGCTCCCTTCCTGCTTCCTCATCTGTTCATTAAGGTCAACACAGTTTTTGGGAGAGGAAGAGAAAGATGTAGGGAAGGTGATGACAGGGAGATATGTACAGGATTGTGTGTGTGTGTGTGTGTGTGTGTGTGTGTTTGTGTGTGTGAGAGAGGATTTGGCGCTAATTAGGATATTTGGGAAGAGAGAGAGAGAGAGGGCAGGTGAATTTGCTCAGCCAGCTCCCCTGTGTTTAATATCTTGCTCGCTCTCTCTCTCTCCCTCTCATCTCTCCATCCTCGACCCCCCCTCGCGCCCTTCTGCTCGCTCTATCCTCCCGTTTCTTCCCTCTTCCCTTCCCTTCCCCTCCCCTTATTCCCTTGCCTTCTCCTCCCCTTTTCTTTCATACAGTCTTTTCCGTATCTCACTTCATCGTCCTCCTCTTTTCCTCCCTAGTTTTCCTCAACAGCTCTTTTCCTCTTTTAATCTCTCTATCTCTCCTACTCCGCCACTCTCTGTCAATCTAGCCACACAGCTGCAACAGTTGCCAGGTTTGACAGCTGCCAGCCTCGACATCACTGGCAGGGAAGCAACAGCACATTTAAATTTATTTGGACAACTTTCTTGTAAAAAAAAAAAGGCGTGCAGCACACATTTGCCAATATTTTTTTTTTACATATTCTATACTGTAAATCTTTAGCTGTCTCTATGGAAAAGAACAAAGTTTCTTCTTCTTGGGTTACGAACATTCACTTCCTCCGGAGCTGCGTCAGTCCGCTATCTATGCCGGATATAGGCTAGTGTTTTCCACACTATTAGTACGTACATATTACGCGGTACACAAACATGTAGTACGTACTCTCTCTCCGTTGCTCTCTCTTTTCCTTTTCCTGTTTCATACCTTTCCCTGTCAGAGGGAACTAGGCAGATGGATGCAGGTGTGTGTGTGTGTGTGTGTGTGTGTGTGTCCTGAGGCTTAGTCATGCCCCCCTGCGCTACTGCATGCAGTACAGTACATGCGCGCGCGCGCACCCGCACCCGCACCCACACACACACACACACACACACACACACTGATGCTGTGTTGGTCTGCCGTAGTGCTGACCTGCCTGTTAATCTTTCATTAGAACAGACCAGGTGCATAAAGATGTCAGCCTCCTGTACCGCAGTCAGTCCTCCCACAATGCAACACAATGCCAATGCCTCTGTTGAAACTTGCAGTGGATGTTTTGACGAAACTGACATACGATGAAACCACAGACTTATAAATACCTAGATAGACACATAGAAAAAGATCGTAATTCCCAGTGGCTTTGCTCAGTTGTGCAGCTGCACAAGAACTATTGGTTAAGGGCGGCACCATCTTTGAATTTGGTTCTGTTTGCTCATGTGCAGTACGACCACAATACGAAAGAACGGAGGATAACAGTCAATTTCGGTTGATTCAGCATTCTTTTAACGAATCGATTTACAGAAGAACCAATGGCATGTTACGACATTTGAGCCAAATGTACACCTGACAAATAACTAGCATAGCAGTAAACCCGTTTACACTTTTTTGAATGGGCGTGTATTATGAGTTGGTTATTTCGGGTGCAGTACAACCAGTCACCATAAAACAGGGCTGATTCAAGTGTTGAGTCAAATCCTGCCCCCCCTGAAACATCTAACTTACTCCATCTACTACTAGCTTGGTAGCTTTTGTTTTGAACTGAAATGTTTAGATTTTCTATATTGTGATTTATATATAATGATTTTGTGGACATTTTGGCACAGCTACCTCTACGTCAGCAGGTATCAGTATGAGAACTGCTGTTTTCAGTAACATTTACAGCTATATCTGTATCTGTGCTACAATGCTTCTACTTTTAAGAAACTTCTGATGCTACTGTATGCACAGAATCCCCTCCCATTCAGCGCCCATGTTAGTGGATTAACTGGTACACCTGCCGCACAAAATTACACTTGTGTACTGCCATTTTGGGTCAGTGCCTATAACATGTCCAGTGTAAATTATAGTCTGAAACTGCGCACATAATAAGCATTTTGGCGTTTGGTGTAAACCAGGAGTTAGCATACAGTAACAGATTTCAAAAGGACATTTTGGGTATCGTTATATATATAGAAAACTATAAACTGAATTATCTGATTAGATTCTGATAAACAGAAACTATAACTACAGAAAAAAAGACAATTAGGTGAAAATGTTCTCTAAGTATCCTTTAACAGTACTGGCTACTTACAGTATAGTCAGTACCAGCTCTAGCATGAGTTAACTATGTGGACCAGTCCAGTCCAAGTCCAACGTAGTGCATTGCAGTCCAGTCCAGTCCAGTCCGGTTTCAGTCCATTATAGTCCAGTCCTGTCCAGTCTAGATGATTATTTGGCCCATTCCTGTCAAATTCGCTCCAAACCAGATCAGTCTAGTGTAGTCCAGTCCATTCTGGTCCGGTTAAGTCCAGTCCAGTTGACGAGTGTGAATCAGCGCTGTTGATGTTGCTAAACTCATCTAGTTGTGAAGTGTAGCAGAATCAATTACACGGCTAGCTGCTCCCAATTAGACTAGGCTGATCAATGTCACCCAAGATCACTGCATAATCACGCACACATACACACACACACACATATATACACACAGGGAGAGAGAGGGAGAACACAGCCTGCATAGATGATTTGATAATTAAATCAATTTGAGCAACTAGAGCTTCACTAATGAAGCAAAAGAGATGAAATTTATCTGAGAAAGGAAGTGTGTATGCCTGTATGTGTGTGTGTGTGAGAGAGAGAGAGAGAGAGAGAGAGAGAGAGAAAGAGAGATACTTTACATTGTTACATCGTTGAGACCTCATTGTTTTTGATGTTAATCAGCAGTTAGATGTGTTGGTACTTTGTTCTATCACTTAGCGAAAGAGAGATAGGGAGAGAGAGATGGAAAAAACATTGATCCAAAGGCTTCATCCTGCCCACTGGCACTTCTGTGTTATGATTATTAGAAGAAAACCACCAGCATGTATTAAAGTATGTGTCCAAAATGTCCAAAAGCGCTTAATATTAAAGGAGTGTGATGGAAAAAAGTATTTGTGGCTTCAGAATGTTTTTATAATTCTAATGCTATTCTCTTCTGATTCCAAGAGGACGGTATATTGGACTTTTATCTCACTTCCTGTGCAGACCTTATGACATGGAAACCAGACTTCATTTAGAACTGAGGTAATATGTTGTCACTTGAGCAGCGCAAAAGTTGTGTTTTGAACTTTTACCATTAGAGAACTGCATTAAACTCCGTCTCGTTTACCATGCTTTGTGTGTGTGACTTTTTTGCTGTGTCATCATAAATTATCAATGGGAGGGGTGGGGCTGTCTTCAATTACGACCAATCAAATCAAATCATTCCCTTTAACAGCAGCGCTCTCTCTGTCATAAGCGAACTGCCAATTTCTGGATGGCTAAAATCCAGACCGGCTAAAAGTTTATCCCGTCACCATGTTGTTTTCCACGCGTAATGGCAATGAAGACAATGATACACGTGCATATATTTTGTTTTGTGATTAAAACGGTTGAGGACAGTAGTCATTAGTTAAATTATTCGCAAAATAGGCCAACATAACATACAAAAGTGGCATGTGTGATTTTGGATAAGTGTACCTTCGCTTAATTCCTAGAAACTACCAAACAACGCCTGTGTCTGTGCTAAGACGTGGTATGACCAGGCGTAGACACTAGCGCAATATACATAATCATATTGTTGAATATATCTGTGTATCTGCTAATATGTAGCGTGAGTTGTTTGTCATGGACTATACGAATTGAAGAAAGTGGCCTGAGTTGAAGTCCCTGCCTGAACTATTGTCCCAGTCCGGCCCTGCTGTATAGCCAGAACATTCTGACCCACACAGCTATGTACAGTAATATTGACACAAGCAAGACACAGACATAGTGTGGGTATGTATTCCTGTCTGCATGGGTACAGCGTGTGTGTGCGTGCTCATTTGTGCACGTGTGTGTCTTGTCTGCTCTTTGATTAAGCCAACAGTGATGAAGTAAATCCGCTGTTTGGCTTGATGTCAACTCTGCAGGGTGTGTGTGTGTGTGTGTGTGTGTGTGCGCGCATATGTGTACAGTATTATTCACAGATGTGCTGGTGTGCTATGCGCACCACGCTGGTTTACCCCAGAAAAATTAATGACATGATCTATCACCATGGCGATATGATGATTAATGGAATGGCTCATCGCCATGGCGATAGGATGGAAATAAATCCATTAATTTCACTGATGATGAGGGGTTTGAGGCAGACCAACGGACAGACAGACATGCTGGCAGAAAGACAGGCAGGCAGACAGAGTAGGTAGACGAGAAAGATAGAGAGAACAAGCGATGGAGAGGTTAAAGAAAGACAGGAATATGATAAGAAAGGAGGAGGTCAAAGAAGCAGAGAGCTGTAGGCTACGATCTCCCTTTTTCATTTCTCTCTCTCTCTCTGGAAAAAAGATGTGCATGTGAGAGAGAGAGAGAGTGAGAGAGCGAGAGCGAAAGAAACAGAGAAACACACACTTGTGGAAATGTCACTTTTAATAGGAGATTGATCAAGTCAAGTATCTCCCTCAGTCTCCAGAAATACTGGCAGGCCTGCTGACATGGTTCCAGAGCGCCTGCAGTGGCCCCAGGAAGGAACAGACAGTGGGTTCGACAAGCTCCAGACCTTTCAAAGAGAGGAGAAACACAGGGAATCACAACAAAGTTGCCAGAGTCAGCGACACACTGCGAGTGGTTCACCAGCCGTGCTTCTTGCTAGCCTGTACAGCAGATCTCAAAGCCAGGTTTAACCCTATAGTCCTGTCTTCACTGCCTCCTTTATTTCGCGGTGAATAAACCAAACTCTTGTGTTGCCATTGTGAGTATTTTATTGGATTCTAACTTCTGTGTGTTTCGTGAAATTCCATCCCCTTCCTTCTGACTACAATGTGTGTAGATTGGCTTGTTATTTTCATGGATTCAACATGTTGAATGTTTCCTTAGCCCAAAAAAAACCCACAAGCACACATTCAGCCCCACATAGAACCGGCATCAACACCCACCGATGCACACTGCCGTTGTCTGATGGAATCTGGCTTTTAAGGACAAATTCATGCGTAAAAGGTTCTTGGATTAGGCCCAACATATGGATTTATATTGAAACAATTTGATTTGTTTTGCCATTGCGTGTGCATGTGTGAAGTGTCCTCCTCTATGATCTGCATGTTGCACACAAAAAGTCCTATCCAGGAAGCCTTGTGCTTCCTGGATAGGTGTGGAAATCCACGCCTATCATATGTGTTCATATGGACTCCTCGATACAGGTTGCTAACAGGTGGGTCGGCAAACCCAAGGAACCCCCAGCTTTCACATGGTTGGATTGTGTGGGGGTTGTCGCAGGGCTGTATATCACGTGTGTGTGGGTGTGTGGGTGTGTGTGTGTGTTAGAGAGAGTGTGAGAAAGTGTGTTTGTGTGTCCGTCAGAAATCCGGTTTCCGTGTGTGTGTGTGTGTGTGTGTGTGTGTGTGTGTGTGTGTGTGTCATCACACCTCGTGTACAGCATCCATAGCAGCCCAGTTATGTCTTGCAAGCAAGAAGCTGGTTCATCTATTTTCATACTGATGACGAGGAACACACTGCATCTTTTTCTTGCCGGAGTGTGCGCCCGTGTTTTTCCAACACACTTTGATGCGCTCAGAGCAGTTAGCAGCTCAGAGCAGTGAGCTAAACCCTGCAAGGAGCTTTCTCCTCATTATTTAGTTCATGATTTTAGTCACGATGATTCCAAGGTAGCTTGTACCACCCGCTAGTGTAAAATGTGAGCGTATGCAGCGTAGTAGATTAATTAAATATCAAACAAAAAATAGCACATACCAGGTAAATTGGCCTAGTCAGTTTTATTCTCCTCTCCTTGTGTCTCCTCTCATAGGAGGATTAATTCACTGACTTGGGTGTTCTGTCTTCATCACTGATGGAACAGCTGGAGTTACTGTAGGAAAATATGCCAAACTCAGGAGAAATCCTCTTGTTACCCCACCGCTGAGTGTGTGTGTGTGTGTGTATGCGTCAGCGCATGTATGCGTGTGCATTCATGTGTGTGTTTGCGTGCGTACGTTTGCAGTACGTGTCTGACAACCTTTGTTAGCGCATATGCGTTTTCTTAAATGTGTACGTGCGTGTATAGTACGTTTTTGTGCGTGTGCGTGTGCGTGTGTGTGTCTGTGTGTGTGTTCATGCGCGCTGACCCACTTTGTCTATCACGTAGCAGCTTGTGCAGCACAGTAGGATGTACATTTCTTATCAGCAACAGTCTCCTGTGCTGCAGCGGTGCCATCCTAGTTTCCCTGTGGTTCTCCCCAACCCCCACGCTAATGCCGCGACATTTTGTTCAAAGTGTTCAAAATGTATTTAGATGGACAATTTTTCGGCTCTTACACTCCCAAAGAAACATTTTGTTTCGTAATGCTGGGTTCCAGTTATCTAGTGGAAATGCCATTGCGTTTAGAATAGGGAGTAATATTCAGGGACTGTTACGTTACCTGTCCTACACTTTTAAATACAGCTGAACATAGGACAACTGCGGGACTTGGGAGCCAATTGAGCCGAGCCTACACTACAAGACGCATGCAACCGGGCCTGGGGGGAGGTTAGAGCTAGGATTGTTACAGACCGCGATTGCAAGACGGAGGGTGAGTCTATTCAGCCCCAAACATATGTATGTTCAACCTACACAACCTACAAAGATAGCTCCACTTCTCATGTCCGTCACGTCTTTTTAGGTCTAGGCCCAGTGTACCGCAGGCCTAAATATGATGAGTAGAGGGCTGTCTGGATAGCATAGCTTTGTTAATGCACACCCAAACCCTTTACGCAAGTGTCGTCATTTGGGTTATAAATGTATGTGGGATAACTCCCTAATGCGTACACTACAGACACAAACATTACCGAACAGATCAGGGTGTTGCACGGTCGCTCAGACTTGAAGCAATATTGTATGATTTCCCCTCTCCTCTCCTCCACAGTAATGGTAACATCATCTATATTCTATGAGAGATAAAAGCACAGCAGAGTCCCACAGTTCTATAGGAGTCCAACAGGAGTGAGAGAGAGAGAGAGTCAAACAGAAGGCTAATGGTTTTCCTTTTATATACCACGCTGTTGCTCACGGAAGCTTTGCCCACACACACACACACACACACACACACACACACACACACACACACACACACACACACACTCAAACAGCACTGACTACGATTAGCCTGAGGGTAAACACAACAATAAACAAGCGAGGAGAGGCGAGGATAAGTCTCAGCTGTAATTTCACATCATTACATCATTTATCTGCCCTGGGAGTGTGTGTGTGTGTGTGTGTGTGTGTGTGTGTGTGTGTGTTTGTGTGTCCAAACCTACAGGTATGTGTGGTGCATATCCCAGTGTAGAGCTGGCAGCGACTGTAACAGTTAAACCGAGCGACGAGTCCTCAAAGCTTCATTAAAAATG